>OZ005654.1:208159892-208212895 GCA_963930645.1 Salticus scenicus
TCATTGGTAAAAGGACTTTTCTATGAAGCCTGTCTGGTGTATTTGGATGATATATTATCATTGTGGGGCACACCTTCATAGTTTCAAAATTATGTCAGACAGTTTTCATTTTTATTAACTGGCTAAAAGCATAAGTATTGCTTTTAGGTAAACTACAAATTTTTATATGTGACTGATTCAGAATGTTTACGAAAACTCTTTTTGTCTCATGTAAATATTCTTAATAACTATATAATAATTATTCTAGTCAACTGTTTACAAAAATGTTATTTAAATAAGTTTCTGTTGTAAGAAAATGAATTTTTATGTACACCTCAAATTCATTATACAGCTAAATATCCAATACAGAAAACTTCACAACGTAAAGTCGTAATTCTCATTAAATTAACAGTTCTAAAGAAAAAAAATTTAAAAAGGAAAGAAAGAAAAATGCGAAAAAGAAAAACTAGTGTGTTGCAGCCATTACAAGATTTTCTTTCACTTTTTTCTGTACAAATTCACGCAGTATAAATACAAATTACTTATTGAAATTGTTTTCAATGTCGAATGTAGACGATATTCTTCGAAGAGAAGTATTACGCTAACTGTCTGAAAATGACAGTTTCAGCTCAAAAGACTACATTTAAACATATATATATATATATATATATTCTTATGCAAAATTATTCAATTAGTACATAAAAATTATTTTAGACACCGTTATTTAAAAATATTATTTAAACAGATTTATGTAACAAACGAAATTTTTACATACAACTCAACTTCATTATAATTAAATTTTCAATAAATAAAACTTTACGACTCACAGTGTTAACTCTCACCAAATTAGCTTTTTAAAATGAAAAGCGAAAAAAAGTAAAACGAGTGTGTCGCGGCAATTAAAATAAATAAAAAATTATTAAAAATCATAATTTTCTATACCAATTCACACAGTGCAAATACAAATTATTTATTAAAATTATTTTTAATCATGAATGTAGGCAATTTTAAGAGAAGTACCAAACTAAATGTTGGAAAAAGTCCTGTAATATGGCAGTGTTTTTTACGATTTATCAGGGCTGCCGGATTTCAGTAAGGCAAAACAAAAAAAAACCGTTTTTTTTTTTTTTTTTTTTTTTTTTTTTTTGGGGGGGGGGGGGGGGGATGGGGGTTATCTGCAGGAGGAATATTTGGTTTTTATAAACTTACAAAATTCAGTAAACATAATGAGACCCGCAATTTCCTGGGAGTATCGTATTTAAAAAAAAAAAGAACTACTGAAATTTCTTCTGCGCTTATAGGTTCGCACAAAAGAGTTCTGGTTTGAAATTGATTAAAATGTATTTATTTATATGTGTGTATATATATATATATATATATATATATATATATATATATGTATATATATATATATATTGTTGCGTACTTGGGGGTTCGTGAGTTGTCTGAGAATGAAAGGCCAAATGTACAAAAGTTCAGTAATTTATTCACAGAAAGTTCCAGAAAAATACAGGTCAATAAACCAATTATCAGCTTCAATTCAAGCAGTAACCACAGCTTAAACAACAGCTGTCAATAGCAAATCCACAGTACAAACTGTATAACAATAACACTTGAAGCAAGTCTCTTTCAAAGAGGCTTAAGAGCAATGCAAGCACTAGCGAAGCTGGCTGAGTTCTGAACTGAACTGACTGCCTTGGCGAGGAAGCGCTCCTTATATGCTGTTCCACGGAACCCAGATTTTTCGAGAAAACTCTAGAAAGTGGTCAACCAATCAACTTACAGCTTCCATATTTGGTATATCCCATATAAGGATTTTCTCGCCAAGGTCGCCAAAAAATCGCCAAGGTGGGAAAAAATCGCCAAATTTGGCGCCAAATCCCTTACCTGCACTACTGGGGCTTTTTAATGCGTTTTTAAGGGAAAATAAGGCTATTTCAACGCTAAAACGACTAGAGATGCACAAAATTAGCACTTTATCAACTTACTAAGCCTCTTTGAAAGAATTTATACAAAAATAAACACAATTATTTACAATTTCGTAACACTGCCCCTCTCCCATGGAATGCACGTCCCGGGCAGTGCAACCCTTGGTCAAGAGGCGAAACTAAACAAATTTACACAATCTAAAATACAAAAACTAAGTTGCATATAACGATAAAATAGAAATACAAATCAAGTGAGAAATATTTACAAAATTGACAAATAAGTACAAATACAAATATTTACATTACGCATGCGCAAATTTTACCAGTATTTACATTTTTAATTTTTAATATTACCGTTACTTGTGGTACTTGGCTAGCCTATTATAGTGCACCACCTTCGGTTTTGATGAAGGTGTTTTAGTGATCCGCAACACTACATCATTCAGCCTTTTTAAGACTGTGTATGGTCCGTCCCAGTTGCACTGTAACTTGGGAGAGAGTCCTCTGCGTCGAACAGGATTCCACAACCAGACCTTCTCTCCTTCCTGAAACTCATGTTGCGTAGCCTTTAGATCGTACCTTGTCTTCATTTTCTCCGATGCAATGTGAATTCGCTCCCGAGCAAAGTTGTGAACGTCCTCAAATCGTGCCTGGAGATCTTGGATGTACTCCTCGGGCGATGAAGGCGCATCGGGTGGACAAACAAACAGGAGATCACAAGGGAGACGAAGTTCACGTCCAAACAGCATCTGGGCTGGAGTATAGCCGGTGGTTTCATGGACAGCACTTCGATAAGCCAGCAGGAACAATGGCAACTTCAAGTCCCAATCTTGCTGGTTCCTTGATACTAGAAGGGAGAGGTTATTCAGGATGGTACGATTGAACCTCTCGACCATGCCGTCCGACTGGGGATGTAAGGGTGTTGTCCGGGTTTTGTCTGTGCCGAGAAGTTCACACAGTCCTTTGAAAACATCAGAGGTAAAGTTCCTACCTTGGTCGGTATGAAGTTGTACGGGCGTGCCGTACCTTGACACCCATTGCTGCACTAGGACTTCTGCGACTGTGCATGCCTCTTGATTGTAAATGGGATATGCCTCAGGCCACTTGGTCAAATAGTCCATCACGACGAGAATGTATTTATTTCCACTGGAGGTCCGTGGCAAAGGACCCAAGATGTCGATTGCAATCCGTTCAAATGGTGCTCCCACGTTATACCGTAGCAGTCTTCCTCGACTTCGTTTCTGCGGGCCTTTACGTGCCGTACAAGCATCACAGGATTTACACAATTTCTCCACATCCTCCTTTGTCTTGCACCAGTAGAAGCGTTCCCGAACTTTCTGCAGAGTCTTCATTACCCCAAAATGGCCTCCGGTAGAGCTACTATGCTGTTGTTCTAAAAGAGCTGGAATTTTTGATCTTGGTAATAAAATCTGCCATCTGAAGCTTTTCCCATCATCAGATTCCCACTTTCTGTATAATACGCCGTTTCTGATATGAAGAGAGTCCCAAAGTGCCCAATAACTTTTCGTAATGGGACTAAATCTGGAAATATCCTGCCAGATAGGTCTGTTGCTGGTCGTCTTCTTCAGCTGTAATATTGGCTTTATGTCAGGATCTTCCAACTGGGCTTTTTTAAGTTCTTCGTCACTCCATGGATCGGGATCTTGATCTGATGGTGTTGAGACAGTAACTTGGCAGGCAACCGGATTTATCGGCAGGTATTTCTGTTCGGCTCTAGAGCAGTACTTGCAGCTTTCCGAGCAGGGCTTCCGTGACAAGGCATCTGCATTACCATGTAGAGTCCCTTTGCGATGACGTATCTCGAAGTCATATTCCTGCAGGCGTTGTATCCACCTGGCAATCTGTCCTTCCGGGTTCTTGAACTGGAGCAACCACGTTAAAGATGCATGGTCAGTCCGGAGCAGGAATCTTCTGCCATAGAGGTAATGATGGAAATGTTCTATGGCTTTTACGATGGCGAGTAGCTCTTTCCTGGTGATACAGTAATTTCGCTCTGGTTTAGACAGGCATTTACTCCAATAGGCAATGACATGTTCTTGACCATCAATTTCCTGCGACAGAACGGCACCGACACTCTCATGGCTGGCATCTGTATCAAGTATAAACTGTCTGTCGGGCTGTGGATACGTCAAGATAGGCGATGATGTTAAGGCCTCTTTAAGTCGCTTGAAAGCTTTTTCACATTCATCTGTCCACAAGAACTTCTGTTTGGCTTCCGTCAGCTTGTGGAGTGGTCTGGCAATATTTGAGAAACCCTTGACAAACTTCCTGTAGTAAGCGCATAACCCCAGGAAACTTCGTAGTTGGTGTACATTTTCAGGGCGACTCCAGTTCTCGACTGCAGAGATCTTCTCAGGATCAGTTCTCACACCTTCGGCAGAGATGATATGGCCGAGGTAGCTCACTTCACGACGGAACAAGTTACACTTGCCTGGATTCAACTTGAGGTTAGCCATTCTGAGTTTCTCCAGCACCTTTCGGATATTTCGAAGATGGTCTTCAAAGGTGCACCCCACAATGATAATATCATCCAAATACACCAGACAGGCTTCATAGGAAAGTCCTTTCAGCACTGTCTCCATCAGGCGTTCGAAGGTGGCAGGTGCATTACATAATCCGAATGGCATAACTTTAAATTGCCACAGTCCTTGTCCCGTGGTGAATGCAGTCTTCTCACGATCATCAGGATGTAACCCTACTTGCCAGTAACCGCTCTTCAGATCCAAAGTCGAGAACCATTTATTGCCAGCAAGTGTGTCTAATGTGTCGTCAATTCTGGGAAGAGGGTAACTGTCTTTCTTCGTGATGTCATTCAAACGACGATAATCCACACAAAATCTTGTTGAACCATCCTTTTTCCGCACCAGTACTATGGGAGAGGCCCAAGGACTCGTTGATGGCTCGATGACATCATTGTGGTGCATTTCACTTAGAAGTTCAGTGACCTCTTCCTGTTTAGCAAAGGGAAGTCTTCTTGGATGTTGTTTGATTGGAGGATGATTTCCTGTATCAATTCTGTGCTGGGTGATGTTCGTTCTCCCGACGTCTTCAGGTGTTCGAGAAAAAAGGTCTTTAAATTCTTGGAGTAGCTTCTCCGCAGCACATCTCTGTTCTTTTCCTAACTCTGCATTCTTGAGTAATTCCGTTATTAATTCTTCAGAAGACTTGGATTCAGTTGATTGCGTGGGGCGGTTGATGCATGTTACAGGAGTGCAGGCTGCTAACACCTCATCCTTCTTCACTGTTCGGACCTTATGGCTGATGTTTGCGACTCTCACAGGAATAGTACTCTTTGAGAGATCAACTAGAGATGAAGCTACCAGAACTCCTCTTGGGCTGTTGTCTGTATTCGGGTATTCAATCAGTCCATAGCGGAAGTATTGCTTTGTAGGTGGTGTTCCTGAATCTATTGTCTCTGTGTGTGGAGGGATGGAAATTTCAGACTTGGCTATTATCTGGCAAATTGTCTGAATGTCTTGATTTTCAGTGTTGAACACAGCGATGTCTTCCGAACTCGAATGCAGTTCATTATTCTTGAAGTCCAATTGAAAGTTAAATTTTCTCAGGAAATCAATTCCAATGATTAAAGGATCTCTTATATCTGCCACATATGCCATATGATGGTAACTGGCATTCCCAAAAGTGATAGTCAAGTTCATTTTCCCATATATTTTGATTTCGTCTCCGGTCACAGTCTGGAGTTTAACGCAGGGCGGCGTCCAGATGATCTTCTCTTTTAGTTCTTGAGCCAAATCCGTTCTAATGATGGTCACGTTGGCTCCCGTGTCCAGAATCATCCGGCAGGTGGTGTTGTTGACTTGGCCATAGACGTGAAGTCCATTATCGCCGCCACTCATCGATGAAACATGAAATACTGTAAATTGGGGCTCTTTAATTTTAGGCAACCTCCGCCCCGCGAGATGGCCTCCTCTTAGTTTCCCTGTAGTGATGGTGAAGACGAGTGATTTCCTATAGTTGGTCGTACAGGGCAGTTCCTCTTCACGTGACCATCCCCTCCACAGCCCCAGCACTTTATCTTCCGGTCCCTTATTTCCTTGTTATTCTCCAGGCTGCGCAATCTCTTTAAGATCTCTTCGATACTTCTCTTCATTTCATTTTCACCAGCAGGCGTATCGTTTAAAGAGACTGCTCTTATGGTATGGCGGTCTTTCCGGGAGGCTTGTTGGGCTGCCTCTATCCTAAGTGCATGGCCTAAAGCTGATTCTACGTCTCTGATGTTGGAGAGTCTCAGCGCTTTTTGAATTTCTGGATCCCGAACAGCATCGATAAAGTACTGAAGAGCTAAGTCGTTTCGAGTGTCAGCTTGACAGTCTGAGAATGCTAGGTGTGACAATCTCTGAATGTCCGCTGCCAGCTCTTGCAAACTTTCGCCCGTTTTCTGGTAACGGGACTTTAGCTGGAGGCGACTATAGTCCTTAGACACTTCTCTCCGAACCGTAGCTCCAGTGCTCTAGTCAAGGCCTCGAAGTCGTTCCTTTCTTCCTTAGTAACATTTCTCAGTATCTCGGCTGCATCTCCCCGTAATGCTGCTGCTAAGTGGACTGACTTGGCGGTAGAGTCCCAGCCGTTAGCTTCAGCTACGATGGAAAACTGCGTTTTATATACATGCCACGAGGAACTGCCGTCGTAGGTGGAAAGCTTAATAAATTCCTGATTCTGGATTCTTCTCTCTTTCTTTTCAGTTTCCTGGGGCAGGGATTCTAACTTTTCTTCCACTTTTCTCTCCAGATCTTCTTCTATTCTCTTCAGTTTACCTTCTATCTCTGAAAACCTTCCTTTCAGCTCTTGATCAAAGTTTTCTTTAACTTTCTCCTCGAAACTCCGTTCTATTTTCGTAACACTCTCTTCAACCTTCATAACATTCTCTTCTATCTTCATAGCTTTCTCTTCAACCTTCATAACATTTTCTTCTATCTTCATAGCTTTCTCTTCAACCTTCATAACATTTTCTTCTATCTTCATAGCTTTCTCTTCAAAACTTCCTTCTATTTTCAAAACTTTCTCTTCTATTCCATCTATTCTGCTTCCCATATCCGATAATTTACTTTCGATTGATTCTTTCACCGTTGAAAGCTCTCTCTTCATCTCATCTTGATTAGATTTAATTTCTTCCTGAACTTCACCCATAGTGTCTTTCATTTCCTTCATTTCTTGACTGAGGCTATCTTTCATCTCTCTTTGCGATGCTTCCATACTTTCTTTCATCTCTCTTTGTCCTTCTTTCATTCTTTCGATCAATCCGGTTTCCATCTTCTCCTGTCCTGTTTCCATTTTCTCTATCAATCCATATCTTAACTCATTCATCTGAGCAGTGAGACCTTCTAGAATTTTTTTCATCTCTTGCTCCATAGCTCTCGTTATCACCATTCACAGACAAATCCCCGCTTCTGACACCAGAAATGTTGCGTACTTGGGGGTTCGTGAGTTGTCTGAGAATGAAAGGCCAAACGTAAAAATGTTCAGTAATTTATTCACAGAAAGTTCCAGAAAAAAACAGGTCAATAAACCAATTATCAGCTTCAATTCAAGCAGTAACCACAGCTTAAACAACAGCTATCAATAGCAAATCCACAGTACAAACTGTATAACAATAACACTTGATGCAAGTCTCTCTCAAAGAGGCTTAAGAGCAATGCAAGCACTAGCGAAGCTGGCTGAGTTCTGAACTGAACTGACTGCCTTGGCGAGGAAGCGCTCCTTATATGCTGTTCCACGGAACCCAGATTTTTCGAGAAAACTCTAGAAAGTGGTCAACCAATCAACTTACAGCTTCCATATTTGGTATATCCCATATAAGGATTTTCTTGCCAAGGTCGCCAAAAAATCGCCAAGGTGGGAAAAAGTCGCCAAATTTGGCGCCAAATCCCTTACCTGCACTACCCATATAGCAAAAAGTTTTCCATAGGAACTCCGGCGGAGAAATTAACAACCTCCGACGGAATTCCTGTTTTTCCCACATTCCTCCTACGGTGTTCCGTGGATATTTCAAATGTTCGCAGTAGCGGCCTCCGTGGGAGAGCCTTCGTGTATCTGGAACGGAGCGCAGTCGGAAGACAGAAGGAAAAATCGAATGGGAACTTTCAAGATCATAAAACACTACGGAACTTGTTTTCCTTTTCCTGTATTGTAGTCTGTGATTCATAATAATAGTCTTTGCTATTTAGTTTATATATAATTATGTATATCGAATTTATAAAACAGAATTAGGAGTAGCAGTTATGTCATTGGATTAATACGGCCACTTCAATTTTAAAGTAATATTGTAATTATAGTTAAGTTAAAATTGGGCGGAAAAGTAGAATATCTCGGAATTATTTGTGCTATATTTTCTTTTTAAGTTTTTATATACATTTTTATTGTTTATATGTTCATGACCTTATATCCAAAAAAAGTTCATTTTTATTTAAAAATGCTAAGGGAAAAAAGAAGCAACTAAATAAATAAAATGAGAATATAAATAAAAGAATTTTTTAAAAAATCGAATTAAATATCTCAGAAACCTTTATAAAAATTATATTCACTTAAATATAGTGAAGTGAATAGCATCAGGCGTACCAAATATTAATAAAATAAAATAAAAATAAAAATAAAAAATGTAATAATAACAATATGGCAGTAACTCTTGTGAAAATAGCTATATTACTCTACATCGATGTTTCTGAAAGCTTTTGCTCTTCATGCACAAACCATCAATGATTGTGATTCCCATTGCACAGGAAAGAGAATAATCTTTCCCTGAACTACCCCCCCCCCCCACACACACACACACATCTTCTTAAGTAGAGTTTCAGTCTTTGCTTATTTTTCTATTCATCTTTTTTCTTTTAGTCGATTTTTGTCTATTTTCAATTACAACAAACTTACTTTAAAGCTATGATTCTAGTAAAAAACTAAATAAGAAACAGAGGAAAGAATTTCTTGTTTAATAGGGAATCAGTGTTCAAAATTTCTGGGAGGGGGGGGGGGAGGCTAATCCCTTACAATGCCAGCGCCACATTTTCAATTCCTTACGATAGTTTTGTAGCAAAATTAATAATTTATATGCATTTATATTAAGTATTGATACTTGAATAGAAATATAAAAATTTTCAATTTTTGGTTTTTCAAGTTTTTAGATGGCTTGAACTTGAATTAATCATTTTAAAAAAAAATGCCCATCAGTCTGTGATAAAAGTTTTCTGTTAGCTCTAGCTCAAAATCTAATACACAGAATTTTTTATGAAGTTTCAAGGTGACCATAATTAAACTGATTATTCTCAATTATCAATCCGCAATTCCATTGCGAGAATGGCACCAACTTTGTGGAAAGATTAAATAAGACAAAAAATAAAGGATTCCGAAAAAAAAAAAAAAAAAAAAAAGTTTTTAAACTTACCGCTGTGGCAATATGTGACACTCTTTTTCTAAGCTTCCGTCTATTTTTTTTTTTTTTTTTTTTTTTTTTAATATTTAAAATTAATAATTGTGCAATTTACAAAGTATTAATTTTGTCTACAATTCTTATTTTGAAATTGGAGACTTTGCATTAATTTGTCACAAAATTTGCATTTTTTAAAACTGTCTTTGCACAGCATCATATATTCTCCTAGTAGAGACATTTTCAATTTTTTTCATTTTTCGCGGAATTCTTTGGACCCCCCATCTTTATTAATCTTCGCATAAAATTTACCGCTATTCCCGCAATTAGATTGGGCTACATAACATTATGAGCACTGTGAGTTTAATTATGGCCATCTTGTATACTCAAATGTATCTTGAAATAAATTAGTGCTTATCAACTTTTGGTGCAAATCGCTGAACAGGTGGCGCTGTTTGTTGTACTGCAATTTTCCCTTTGTTTAGGAAGGCTAAATCACAGCTTCTATTAAGCATAATTGCATAAAACCTGATTTGTGAAACCGGCATTATGTATACATATATTATTTCAATTTGGGTATATATCGGCTGACAGGTGGCGGCACTATGATTCAAATCCATGCACAGTAAGGCGATATATCAACTTCTAGCGCGTATAAAAAAGAAAAAAAAATCTCTATATGGGATGACTTCCCAAATATTTATGTAGGAACTTAAATTTTATTAATCGCATTGAGATTTATAATGATGTTGAATAATACATTCCTTTGTTTTAAAATATTTTCATGCTTCTGACAATTTTGTAAATGTGCTGCTTTAAATTGAAAAAAATAATAATAATAATAATAATAATAATAATAATAATGTAGCTACACAATGACACAATTATGAACATAATGAAAAATGCAGCTAAATACAATTTTTACTTTTAATTATTATTCTTATTATTATTTCTCATCAAAATACCGACGATTTGATATAATTTTTAAACATCAATAAAATAAATTAATAATATTTCCCATACTTTTTGAAAAGATAAATGAATTTATAATAAATTATTAAAATACAAATTAAAAGATTTTTTTTTTTTTTTAATATTTTGGTTCACATGGAGTTTAATATTCAAAAATATTTTCCATAAGGTTTATTTTTAGATACTAATTATTATTATTATTATTATTATTATTATTATTATTTTTTTTTTTTTTTTTTTTTAGAAAATATATGCTCTTGAAATCCTTCATGGAAATCCATAAACAAAAGCAATAATTTATCTGGAAACACTAACTTGAGTTATTTTTTTTCGCTACATCAAATATGTTTGAACACAAATTATAATTATTTCAAACATTTAGTAAGTTTTAGGTATTAAGATAATTCCCAGTATTATATCATTACCAGTCCGTCTGTGACGGCCTAGCGCTCAATTTTTACACATTTATTTCCAAATTTATTTTTCCTTGTGAGTTCAAATTACTAAATACTGGTCTACAGGATATTTAAAACAAATGACTTTGTCTCTTAAATTATGCTATTTATATGTTTTAGTTTCGAGCTCTAAATGTCTTCAAAAAATTAAAAATGACATCGTAATTCTTTAATTAAAATTTTTTAACCATGTGTCTATTTAATTATTTATATTACTCATTTCTCGTGACGTGGTTGAATTCTATATATTTAATTTATTATTATTATTTTCCCTGACATATTAAAAATCCGCAGATTATACAGATTGAATCAATGAATGAATCTTTCAAACGGTGCAAATCCTGGATAAATTTCAGTTTCTTTATCTCAATACATTGTTGCCTTTGGGATGTAAGTTATTCCGTTAAATTATTCTTTATCATTATTTTATTAAGTTTAAATGCACACATGGAAACCATGAATAAAATTGCAGTTTGTTTATTCCAATGCATAGTTTTAGCTTTTACATCATTTTTAACGTTAGTTCCGGGAAACTCGGGCTTTTATTATAAACAAGATTAAACCTATACCGTTTTTTCAGACTACCTAGTATGTGCCATATACTATTAGTCTATACAGTACCGTTTAAAAGGTAAAATACAAAAGTTTCGTTAATTTTGCGGTCTGAAGCGCTAGGCCTGAAGCAGTTACGACCTTGATTTGAAGCAGCTTTAACAGAAAATATTATTATTGTTAATAATAATTAAACAGAAAATAAAAATGAAAATAAAAAATAAT
Source organism: Salticus scenicus (assembly GCA_963930645.1). Taxonomy (NCBI): domain Eukaryota; kingdom Metazoa; phylum Arthropoda; class Arachnida; order Araneae; family Salticidae; genus Salticus; species Salticus scenicus. The sequence goes on from OZ005654.1 coordinate 208,171,403, forward strand.
TTTCACAGCTTCGTTATGGATTACACAATGCTATATTATGACAGGTTTGACGCTTCCTAAAATGTTTATTATGTGTTAAACATGCAAATAATTTTTTATATATTCTCTTTTACTCCCCCCCCCCAATAATAATAATAATAATAATAAATAAATAAATAGGAAAAGTGCATTTTTATGTATATGCAATATATAGATTTATTTATTATTTATTTTTATCTTTTCATGAAAGAGTGATTTTAAATGTTTTCATTTTGCTTCAATTTATTTGCCTTAACTATTTGAGTTTATTTATTTATTTTTTTAATCTATCAAAAACTTTTTAAGATGTATTAAATAAGAAAACTTGTGTACAATCAATATTCAAACTAAAAACTTCCTCACACACCTCACCGCCCAATTCACCGTCAACCTCCACCGCTGGTTTATCAGTAAACCACAGGTTCAGAAGGAAATTCTATTCACCGTTAACTCGCCTCTGTGGTAGCGCCGCTTAAAACGTAACCCAGGTGCATAAACTCAACCTACCTCAAACGGCAGGTTAGACGTAGGTAGAGATGCGAGTTTCAGCTTCGAATACTATCTGACCAATCACAGTGCGTGAATGGTCGAAAGTGAATACGCTCAGATATTGTCCGCCATTTTTTAATAAAAACTGGTGATTTAAAAAATAAAAATGATGCGTATAAGTTATACTTTTTTGAAAAGAACTTTCAAAATTATAAATTTCTTGTGTGAACACTATATACGTTTAATAAATTGTTTTAAAGATATTTGATTAGGAAGTTTACCAGTGACGATTGGTCTGTTGCTTTTACCTTAAAATAATAAAACAAAAATAACCCTAAAATTAAAGACTAAAGAATAACTTTCTGAAAATAATCGATTTTGACGTCTTCAGAGCTATAAATTCTTAGTTAAATCATGTGAATCCATCATTCATAATAAAATAATTGTAAAAATGCTCATTTAAGGACTCTGTTATAAATAACATAAGGACACTACTATTCGTCTCCTAGTGGCTTGGACGCAGAGCATTTTATTTCAGATCAACAGTACCCGGGTTCAAACCCCGTTACGTCCTATTTAGTTTTTTTTTTTTTTTTTAATTTTTTATTTATAAGACTGGAAAAAAGAAGTTTAAAATAAACAATTTGCCAGTTGTAAGTTTTAATTCAGCAATTAATTTCTACTTCATTATTAGTTGAATTTAACTTTTATTTCAGTATAAATTCAAGTAAATATTTCAAAAGTAAGCATTTTAGTTTTAAAATTTAATTGCTTTTTTTTAAATATTTTTTTAATTTAATTAAAACAAAAAAGTTAAATTTAATGAATAATGAAGTGGAAAAAAATTAGTAAGTTAAATAATACATATATACACAATAACAAGAGATTAAATTAAGAATAAAGAAATAAATAATAATAATAATAAAAAAAAATTCAGTTTAAAGTTTAATTTCTGTTTAATAACTTTTCAAAAGCAGAAAAATGATCAAACATTTTATTTTTAAATTATTTTATTTAAACTAACAGAAAGAAGAGGGGGAAAAAAAGAGAGAGAGAAGTAGAAGAAAGTTCCATTTTTGTTAAATTAAATTAATAATAATAATAATAATAAATTATATATTATCAAATTAACTTAAACATTTTTATTTATTTATTTTATTATTAGTGTACGTGCTCTTACTCTAGCGAAATATTTGAAGCGATAATAATAATTTATGGGCGGAAAATTAAATTAGTTACAAATTGTAGCTTCTGGTATATAATAACTATAATTAAATTTAAATGTAATATATATATATATACATATACATATATACATATCAAAATATAAGCATTTTATTATGATTATAATTTTATTTCATTCAGAAAAGGGGGGGGGGTATTTTTTTTTTCAACATTTAAATTAAATATTCATATTTTCCTTGTTAGTAATAAGAGATATTAGGGAATTGCTAATACATGCAACATTGCGTATAATATATATATATATATATATATATATATATAACTGTGGTGCTTTTATCACAAAAACCAAGAGCATTAATTAACAAAAAATAGTCTATTAAAGACTGAAGAATAAATTTCTAAAAATAATCACTTTTGTGTTAACAAAAGCCGAGTGCACATACGCAAATTGTTTTATTTCGTTTGCGCTGTGTTTTTGTTATTGTTTTCTGTTTACGATAGAAAGTGATATTGCATGTATTCAGTAATTTGTATGTACTATATATACGTATACAATATAAAAAATATTGAAATTTTTTCAAAAATATTTAAATAAAAAATATTTTTTTAATTTTTAAACAGGTTTTAACACCACTGATCTGGAATAAAATTTATAAAAATAATAATGACATCTTGTTGACACACCCGCCTATCTATCATAGTTTTGTTTTGATTTAGACTTAAAACCTAATTAAAAATATTTTAAAAACCTGGAACTCTTATGAAATTTCACTATTTAAACATAAAATATTTCTTTTTGATGGATCCATAAAGCAATATCTAAATAAGTTTGGGATATATATTTGAACAATAGCGATATAAAATTAAGGAAGCACACATCCACACTTTTTTTTTTTTTTTTTTCTTTCTTTCTTTTTTAAGTTTGATTACTAAATTTTATCATCAACTTACTTTTTTATAAACAGCAAAGGACTAAGATTATGACTCGTGAAATATTTACTTAACAAAACAGATTTAGGTATTTATCTTTTAATTACGAATTATTGTTAACGCATCGATGATTTGATGCCGATTGTAACTACTCTAGGTTCCTAAGCCAGCAGGTGGAGTGTCTTTCGTAGGAATCTTTCTAAGGGGTCCTGGCCTGTATTCATACTAGTTTCGGAGAAAACCACGGAAATTTTAGAATAACGAGGTCGACGAGCAGGACCTGGGATCGAACCTGGCACTTCCCATCTACCAGCTCTGAATGCAGAACCACTCGGTTACTACTGGGGCTTTAATTTAAAATTAAAGGGAATTTTTTTTAACTGAGCAAGGCATTAAACGATTACACACACACGCACGCACACATATATATATATATATATATATATATATATATATAAGTTTTACTTTCTAATTTAAATAGTTTTGAAGAAGATACAATTAACACTTATATTTTAATAGATATGTATGCAAATTTTCTTAATTTGACAACTGTAATAATAATAATAAAAAGCTTCGTAACGTTCCTCTTCCCTTTAAAAAATTAAACATGCTAGCTAAACGCGAATATTTCAATAATTTGAATGTATGTATCTTTTTATCGTTTATAATATGAATAGAAAATAGGAAATCTACAATATATTTTTTTTTTTTTTTTAAATGCAATTCTAATATTTAAAAAAAAAAAATATTTTAAATTTAAAACATCATGATGGGAGAATAAAAAATTCCCATTAAATATGTAAGATTCACATTTTTTTTTTTTTTTTTTTTTTTTTTTTTAGAAAAATAAATTATTTCTCACAACCCATTAAATTATAAGATATTGTCTAATGTTTGTTCAATTAACAGTTTATATCCTTTGTCATTTAAACATTAAAAGATAAACTTATTTATTGACAAGACATTTTTCTGTGTTTTCCAATATAATTTTATTCCGTGCAATTTGTTTTTATTAAAATTGTAATCAATAAAATTATTTTCCATGGTGAGTACACATGATTTCATATCTTGTAACTTAATTTTGAAGAAAAAGAAAATCGCTAAAATGGTTCCTACAGACATCCTAAAAGCGCATTTGATCTGAATTATTTATTTATTTTTTTATTTAAAAAAAAAAAAAAAAAATCGATAGCATTGTTTTAAATATATCAAAATATACGTTTAAAAAATTCGTTTAAAATATTTTTATGATTTCTTTTAAAAAATACTCATTAATTTCCCACTTATTCACAAGAAAAGCAATGTTCTTAAATATACAAAATTTTCATTTTGGTTCACCATTCCTATTACAAATTGTTTTATTTCTTATGAAATAATAAATAGTTTTTTTTTTTTTTTTTTTTTTTTTTTTTACAGTATCTATATATAAACGTTCCGGATCCATGAAATAAAGAAAAACAAATCTTAAACACGCGCGAAGTGTCTTCTTATGGGTATTAAATCACGTGCTTTCATTCGACCAATCAACTTTCAGCAGTTCAATCTACGCTGAAAACCTTCAGGTTCAGTAACCAGCTTTGCAAGTTAACGGTGAATAACAAATATTCAACCCAGGTTTTGAGTCGCAAGCCTAGAGTTTTTGCACCTGGGGTTGAACTAGTAGTTGAAGGTTATCGGTGAATTAGCCGGTTAATGCTTTTCCCATCAATGCAGTGGCACTAGTTTGCACCTGTGGAATTTTTCTTCCCCCATCTTTGTTTAACTCTTCAGTCCCATGAGTATGAAATTTTTATCTACCTCAGAATCCTAGAAAAACGGCCGAGATTTTACTTCCATTCACGGATTAAAAGAGTCGAAAGTACACAGCGGTTTCTTTTTCTATTCATATTAGCGGAAGAATGGATTATTGTCTGGTCAAGTTTTACTGCATAGAGGGTGTGCAATATATTTTCCACGAAATGCCTGGTGCTGTGGCCAAAACGAATAATTCTGCTTTCGAAACTTAATACACATTATAAGAATTCAAATTCACATAGGATTTATGCAATGTCATAAAGCAGATATTATATTGTCTATAATAATAAGAAAAACTCGATGCATTTTATTTTGCTTATTTTAAGATAGGAGACATGCAGGGTTTCTAACAACTTCATTTTATAAATTCCTTTTTTTTTTTTTCAAAATTTCTTTTTTATTTACAAAAATTAACAATTAACTAAAGTGTAAAGAATGATTAAACCGCTGTGTTATAAAGAATATTATATATATATATATATATATTATTCTTTATATAAATAACGTGTGTTTTATATTTTGCATGCAGTGCTTTGAATATATATATATATACGCATATAGCAGCTAATACAAACGGAATATGCAATTTAAAATATGCAAATATTCGTTCGATATTCAATCTTATCAAGAAAGAAACTAATTTTAAATTTCTGAAAACGAATAAAAAAGCAGTAAAACAAAAATGATTTCATAAATATAATTTAATTATGTAGCTGAGTCTTATTATTTCTGATTCAGACTGCCGCTCGTTGCGTGATTGTAAACACTACACACGCACATGTATTTGTATATACGCATATGTATATAATTTTAAATCATAGTAAAATTTAATATAAGAACAACATAAATTAATGCCAATTTCATCCATATATGTGTATATATATATATATATATATATATATATATATATATTTCTTGAATCATATCCAACCTTCTGTTAAATTTACCTTTTTTTTTTTTTTCCTTTTTATAGTGAAATTTGCAAAACAATGCGTTAAAAATTAAGTATATTTTAAACATTTTTCTTTTCTTTTTTAAATTTATGAATTATAAATTGTCTTTTTTTTCTTCTGTTTTTTAACATTCTAAAAAACAATTCATTTAAACATAAAATTAATGTGTTAGATGTTTAAATAATTTGTTTAAATTTTGAATACTTGAATTTCAACAGTAAACTTAAATTTTTTAAAGTAAAATTTATTTAAAACATTTTAATGCATAAATAATACATATACATGTATCACTGTATGAATAAATCTATCTTCTTAAACTGATAACAGTGTTTTTGTTTTTATGTCATTGTGTAAGAATCGCTCTTTTAATCTAAGTATTTTTAACTATTTATTTTTTCAAAGCTTGATAAATGCAATAAAAAACAAACATTTTATAATAATTTTTAATTATTATTACAGACAATATGCATTATTTCAGACAATATTTTTCCAACTTACGATATTTTCTTGCAAACATTTTTTTCCCTTTATTTATTTATTTATTTTTATTTTTTTATGTAAACATATAAATATCAAGATATAGTCAAATACAATAAAGAAAATAGTTTTGTAAACGTTTTAAAGTAATCGTGTGGGAAGCACTTTTTCTTAAATTATTAATCCAATTATTTTTAAAAATCTTTTTTTTTTTTTTTTTCAATGGATATACAAACTTGATAAGATTTTTTTTTTTAAACAAATGGTGTAGTAAAAATAAATAAAAAATGAAAATTAATAGCATTTCTTTTGGGTCGATATAATAACTTGAAAGAGCGATATATATATACTGTTTTTCGGCACAAAACAATTGATATGAGGAAGGTTTTTATTTATTTATTTTATCTTTTATTTTCTTGAAAACACTTTTTTTTTTTTTTTTTTTTTTTAATTAAAATAATCTAGAGGTTCTGCTTTTGTATTTAGTCTGTAGCATGTACGCGAGCAAAACAAACTGGTTGAAACACGTGCGGTCACCGTCTCCAAATCTCTGGCAGTGGTCGTGATTGCGCATGCGCCTAGCAAGCACACCTGCTCAAGACACAGCACTCCGATCGGGTTTCTCCAATGGAAATTCTAGGGACGAAAATCCCTTGTAAGTGTTTCCGAAGGCCTTCCCAAGGGAAAAAGTCCCACGGAGGTTTATCCCGAGAACTACCTGTGTACTTCTATCCTTAGGAATGAAACATTAGGTTTTCCCTCGGATTTCCCACACATTTCCGTTTTCTTCCGGGAAGAATCTCGGATATATAGGGATATCCCAGGGAGTGATGTAGGGAGATCGTTGCTATATGGGCAGGGCGACTCCAGTTCTCGACTGCAGAGATCTTCTCAGGATCAGTTCTCACACCTTCGGCAGAGATGATATGGCCGAGGTAGCGCACTTCACGACGGAACGTTACACTTGCTAGGATTCAGTTTCAGGTTAGCTATTCTGAGTTTTTCCAGCACCTTACGGATATTTCGTAGATGGTCTTCAAAAGTGCTCCCCACAATGATAATATCATCCAAATATACCAGACAGGCTTCATAGGAAAGTCCTTTCAACACTGTTTCCATCAGACGCTCGAATGTTGCAGGTGCATTTCATAATCCAAACGGCATAACTTTAAACTGCTATGATCCTTGTTCCGTAGTGAATGCAGTCTTCTCACGATCGTCAGGATGAAATTCTACTTGCCAGTAACCGCTCTTCAGATCAAAATTCGAGAACCATTTATTGCCAGCAAGTGTGTCCAATGTGTCGTCAATTCTAGGAAGGGGGTAACTGTCTTTCTCCGTGATATTCAAACGACGATAATCCACTCAAAATCTTTTTCATCAGTACTATGGGAGAGGCCCAAGGACTCGTTGTTGGTTCGACGATGGCATTATGTTGCATTTCATTTAGAAGTTCAGTTACCTCTTCCTGCTTAGCAAACGGAAGTCTTCTTGGATGTTGTTTCATTGGAGGATGTTTTTCTGTGTCAGTTTGGTACTGGGTGATGTTAGTCCTGACGTCTTCAGGTGTTCGAGAAGAGAGATCCTTAAATTCATAGAGTAGCTTCTCCGTAGCACGTCTCTTCATTTCCTAATTCTGTATTCTTGAGTATTTCTGTTGCTGAAAATTTGGAAGACTTAGACTCGGTTGGTTGCGTGGGCCGGCTGATGCATGTAACAGGAGTACAGGTTGCTAACACCTAGAGATGTAAAAAACCCGGGAATTTTGCTTCTGGGGAATAAACATGGGAATTTTCCGGTTTAAACCGGGCATTTTGGGAACTTTGGAAACTTTGATGGGAAGAAACTAATATTCAATGTTTAGATTTAATTTCACTTCTTTTAGGTGTACTAAACAACTTATTTCAATATCATTTTTATTCTATTTGCTTAAATAAAAGTGATATCAACAATTATGCAATTATTTTAAAGAAAATTGTAAAAAATTAAACGTTTACGTTATTGACAATAATAAATGATGAAGTTTTGTCTGTCTATTTAAATAACTTTAATTTTTTTCTTTTTTTTAATGAATACCATAATAAAATATGTTATAAAAAATAATACAATGAAATTAAATTATGGTAATAATACTTTAAAATTATTAAATTTTATTATAATTCATTGAACAAAATTTCACATTAGTTGATGAAATTTTGTAATAATCACTCAAAGAGCACGGGCTACAAAATCGAACATGAGTTCTTCGGTTATTAAGAATTCAAGCAATAATTTTTTAATGCATTAAATCAATACATAAAATATTCAGTGGCTAATAATTAATAATTTGGCTGTCATTTCTGTCTTCATTTCTTTTTTGCATATTAATATTGTTGAAATTTTAATTGAAATAATATTTCCCAGTGTAATATTATTGATTGTTTTAGTAAATGCAGAATATTTTGAAGCATTTTTGTTTTATTTTTGAAATAAAATGTTAAAAATATACATATGAAACATGCGATGGCGATAAAGAAAAAAAAAAGTGTTATATTGAACTCAGTGTGTATACAGTCAGAACTAAAACATAATTATACGGCAATAACAGATAATAAGTCTATTAATTAATTAAATTCGAAACTTGTACTTTTTAAATTTATAGACGTTAAAAGCACTATTTAAAAATTTAAAGATCATAAAAAACATCTGATGTGAGATAACATTTTGAAATGCCTTGGAACATCTCTAATCTAAGGGGGGGGGGGGGAGAGATAAATTCGCAACGTGTGAAAACTTTCAAAATTCCCTTGTTTTGGAAACTTTCAAAATTCCCTTCCCAAAAAACCGGGTTTATTCCCTGGTTTAAACCCGGGTTTTATCCCCGCTCACATCTCTACTAACACCTTATCCTTCTTCACTGTCCTTACTTCAATGCTTGTGTTCGCGACTCTCACAGGATTAATGTTTTCGTCAGGTCAACCAGAGATGAAGCCACCAGAACTCCTCTTGGGCTATTGTCTGTCTTCGGGTATTCAATCAGTCTATATCGGAAATATTGCTTGTTAGGAGGTGTTCTGGAAACTATTGTCTCTGTGTGTGGACGGATGGAAATTTCAGACTTGACTGTTATCTGACAAATTGGCTAAATGTATGGGTTTTCAGTGTTAACATAGCTGTGTCTTTGCAACTTCAATGCAGTTCATAATTCTTGGAGTTCAATTTAAAGTTAAAGTCTCTCAAGAAATCAATTCCAAGGATCAACCATACATGCCATACGATAGCAACTGGCATTTCCAAAAGTGATGGTCAAGTTCCTTTTTCCATAAATTTTGATTTCATTTCCGGTCACAGTCTGAAGTTTGACGCAGGGGCGGCGTCCATATGATCTTATCTTTAAGTTCTTGAACTAAATCCATTTTAATGATTGCTACGTTGGCTTCAGAATCATTCGGCAGACGGTGTTGTTAACCCGAGAGTAGTCGCATGTCGGTCTGTTTTCCGCCGCTGTTTAGTATTGGTGGAAAGCCGAAAGAAAGCCAGTAGAGAGATGAAGTGCCTTTAATTCACGCGAAGGTTTTCCTGCAGAACGCTTACCTGTCTGAAAAACCGGAAATTGGGAGAAAAATAAATCGACGTAAGTGGTCGCGTCGCGGTCATATATAGACAGATTTGAGAAGTAAAATGTTTTTAATTGATCAAAAAATAGCAGGAATGACTTGAAAATATATTATATTAGAGGACATCCACCCAAGGTGATGTACACAGAGTATCCCCACTTTACTTTTAAGGGGTGATCTCAAGGAGAAATTTATAAGCGATGGGCGGCAAAAAGACCGATATGTGACTACTAACGGTTAACTTGGCCATAAACATAAAGTCCATTATTGCCGCGACTCATCGATGAAACATGGTATACTGCAAAGGGGGGCTCTGTAATTTCTGCCATCTCCGTCCCGCGAGATGGCCTTCTCTTAGTTTTCCTGCAGTGATGGTGAAGCCGGGTTTTTTCTTTAGTTCGTCGTATAGGGCAATTACTATTCATATGTCCATCTCTTCCACAGCCCCAGCACTTTATCTTCGGATCCTTTACTTCTGTATTGTTTTCAAGGCTGCGCAATCTCTTCATGACATTTGCGAGATTTTTCTTCATTTCATTTACATGAGCTGGTTTATTACCTAACTAGACTGCTCTGATGGTATTATGGTCTTTACGGGAGTCTTGTTGGGCTGCCTCTATCTTCAGCGCGTAGTCTAAAGCTGATTCAACATCCTTGACATTGGAGAGGCTAAGTGCTTTTTGAATTTCTGGATGTCAAACGGCATCGATAAAGTTTTGAAGGGCCAAGTCGTTTCGAGTGTTAGCATGGCATTCGGAAAATGCTAGGTGCGACAGTCTCTGAATATCCACTGCCAGCTCTTGCAAACTTTCACCCGCTTTTTGATAACGGAATTTTAGCTGGAGGCGACTATAGAACACTTTTCTACGAAACGTAACTCCAGTGCTCTAGTCAGGACCTCAAAGTCATGCAGTTCTTCTTTAGAAATAGTTCTGAGTATATCGGCTACATTTCCCCGTAGTGTAGGCTGACCATATGGCCTCGAATCTCGAGAACAGAACTACCTTCGTCTTCATAAAATTACAACACATTTGGGGCCGCCGTTTATAAAGTTATTAATGTTTTATTACAGTAATTTATTATCTATATAATAAATAAGCTGAAATAAGTTCTTTTAGGTGCTTTATACATAAAAATTACTAAAATTTTACAGTATAAGGTGATTTAATTATTTTTTTTGTCCTCAAAATTCGAGGACGCGCCATCTTTCCCCCCAAATTCAATGAAAAAAATATGGTCACTCAACCGTAGTGCTGTTGCTAAGTGGACTGACTTGGCAGTAGAGTCCCAGCCGTTAACTTCAGGTACGATGAAAAACTGCGTCTTATGTACCTGGCAGGAGGAACTGCTGTGGTAGGTGGATAGCTTAATAAATTCCCGATTCTTATTTCTCTGGATAGATGGTTGGGTTTTACGTTGCACTAATGCTGCGCAGATGGGCAATTGGCGACGGTCTGGAACACACTCCTAGAGGTGGTCCGGGGACCTGCCATCACAGTTTTGAATCTCCACGTAGATATACAAAAACCGGGGAATTTAAAACAAAGGGAAAAAACTGGGAATTTTGCAGGGAAAAAACAAATTAGAAATCTCTAAAGCAAATAATAAATTGTTTACTTAATATAAATGACAATTTTAAGGACTTTGATATACTGATAAGCTTATAACATTATTTTAATTTATCATTTTATTTTCAGTTTATCGGAACTGCAGCCAAATCAAAATCTGAAAAGAAACTTAAGCTTTCTTTATTAAATTAGCACTTAAGATAAATGTATCTGTACAATGTTGGATACAATTTCCATATCATACAAGCTGAAGAATTAAGGAAACCAATGTACAGGTTTGAAAACTTCTTTAAAAATTTCTATTTTATAAAACTGAAGAATCATTTAAAATAATGAAGTGGTTTTTAAAAAGAAGAGATGACATTTTATGCAATTACAACAGTGGTATATTTTCTTTTACAAGTTATTTTCATAAATATTTCTTATCAGAGTTTGTAAAAAATTGATGTTAAATTTCCTACAATGAAAATGTTTTGATTAAAATATTTATATACATACTGTTTTCCTGATTTTTATACATAAAAAAAAAAAAAAAAAAAAAAAAGTTTCTGCATTTCTAACACAACAAGTGGGGAAACTTTTTGAATTACTTACATACCCTAAAACAGATTAAATTTAAGAATTCTTACTATTATTTTTTTTATTATTATTAAAAAAGAAAAAAAAAAGAAGAACTTAAAAATTATCAGGTAACAAACTAATTTCTTAAATACTTCATTTGAGTTTAATGAAATATAAATTTAGTTGGGTTTGTTTCTTAAAATCTTAAGTCTAATTCTCTAATTGTTTCATAGTACATTCATAAACGAATTATAAAAAAAAAAAAAAAAAAAATTAAATGTTATTAATTCTCATTAAGAATGGAAAGGATATCTCAAGAACTTAACAAAATAATATTGATGAATAATGACAGAAACTTTGTGTTAGCACAGCATTAATTATAATCATTTTCTTCGTTTTTGGAATAAACAACGAAGGGGGGGGAGGGGGGGGAGGGAAACGAAAAGAAAATCTATGCAGAAATTAAAGTTGAAGTTAATTTAAAGATTAGAGGCTAAATAATTAACAAAAGTTAAAAAAATATTCATAATTTCAAAATTCACAGTTTTGGGAAAATTTCAAAAATCCCAATTTTGTCTTAAATTTCCAGGGAAAAAAAAAAACCGGGTTTTTTTTCAGGGGAAAAAACCGGGTGTTTTGAAAGCCTTGCATCTCTACCTCCACGGAAGGGTTGACTCTCCCGCTTCGGTGACCCCCAGAGGTATAGTTTTTGATGGAACATGGAGGACATTCTGATTTCTTTTATCTCTCCTTTCAGTTTCTTGGGGCATGAAGATTAACTTCTGTTCCACTTTTCTCTCAGGATGTTCCTCTACTTTCTTCATGACTTTCTCTTCAAAAGTCCTTTCTATCTTCATAAATTTCTCTTCAAAATTCCTTTCTACCTTCATAACATTCTCTTCTATTCCATCTACCATGTTTTCCATATCTGATAACTTACTTTCAATCACTCCTTTTACTGTCGAAAGTTCTCTCTTCATTGCATTCAACTTTTTCTTGGATTGACTTAATTTCTCCCTGAACTTCACCCAAACTGCCTTCATTTCCTCTTCCAAACTGTCTTTCATTCCTTCAGTCAAACTGTCTTTTAACTCTCTTTGTCCTTCTTTCATTCTTTGGATCAATCCGATTTCCAGACCTCTTTCCATTTTCTCTATCAATACAGATCTGAACTCATTCAAGTGGGCAGTTAGACCTAAGGCTCCTATATATACGAGCTGGCGCATCAGGCATTTTGTTGCCTTAGGGTTGCCACATGCACCCACCGCGTTTCTCTGATAAACAAACGACAAACATTTATTTTATCGTTTTACGTTACTTTAGACTAACTTGTTTTATTATATTTCGTAATTTTAGCTAAGTAAACTATGATATGGAAGTTTGTTTAGCGATAAACTGCTATAATCATTCAAGAAGTGAATATAAAGTGTTCACAGACCTTCTATTACTGTGTATTTGAGTGTTGGCGACATTTTGTAAAAGAAACAGAAACCGCCCTAACAACACATCTTACCCCAGTACATCCATAGGATATCCTCAGAATAAAATGACATCATGAAAATGTACTGTGAAAAAAAATGTCTTTTTAGGAATATTATTGTTGCTTATTGCTCTTATCTTGACCGGATTAGCTACAGAACAAGATTTCTTAAAATCATTAGGGAAGCAATAAGGACTCCAAGCGGGAATGAGTCCTCTTCGGAGGCAAAAAAATGGCGGTGATGCGCCGGCCTATTATTTTATTTAGGGGCTCTAGTTAGACCTTCTAAAAGTTTCTTCATTTCTTGATCCATAGCTCTAGTTATCACCATTCACAGACAATCACACTTCTGACACCAGAAATGTTGCGTACTTGGGGGTTCGTAAGTTGTCCGAGAATGAAAGACGAAACTTGTAAAAATTCAAGAATTTTATTTATAGTAAATTCCAGAATACAGTTCTATAAAGTGTGTACCAGCTTCAATTCCACTCATAAACACAGCTTAATTAACAGCTGTCAACAGCAATTACACAGTACAAACTGTATAGCAATAATACATAAAGCAATTTCTTTCAAAGTGACTCAGAACTAATTCAATAACAATGCTAGCATTGGCGAAATTGACTGATTCTCAACCTGATTTGGCGCGCTTGACGTCGTTTTATACTCCTCTATCGAACCCAGATTGTTCGAGAAATTTCCGGTATCTCATCAACTAATCATCATTCAGCTTCCATAATTTGGTACATCGATAATAAGGATTTTCTCACCAAAAGTTGCCAAAAAAGTCTCCAAGAGCAAAAAGTCGCCAAATCCGTCACCTGCCTTATTGGAGCTTTTTAATGCGTTTTAAAGAGAAAAAATAGGCTATTTTAAAGCTAAAACAGAAAAAAAAAATGCAGAAAATTAGCATTTTATGAAGTTACTAAGCTTCTTTGGAAGAATTTCTACAAAAATAAATAGAATTACTTACAATCTCGCAACAATATAAACTTCTGAAAGTTCAGGAAAGCTGCATAAACATTCAAACATTCTGCGAAACATACAAAATCAACTTAAACCACGAGTTTGAAAAGCGCTGCTCAAGAACATTCTTTACGCACATGTTTTGCCAAGGGTGTGAATACATAGATAACTTTTTATTAAGCATTATTATTATTATTTTGTAAACCCATGGCTTTCCTCTTTTCAGACATGAGTGAAAGCGAAGCACATTTTTAACACTACGCATTTGAGGAAATGAATTAGAACATACTTCACACACATATAATTTTCTCCGGTACGAATGCGCATATCATTTTTTAGATGACTGAATCGAGAAAATGCTTAAAAAATTCTTCACACTCTATGGCTTTTCTCTTGTATGAATTCGTTTATGCCTCTTTAGACTAATTACTTTGAAAATCTTTTTCACACACATATGGCTTTTTCTCCTGTATGAATGCGAAAATGACTTCTTAAACTACATTTATGCGAAAATCCTTTAGAACATTCTTCACACACATATGGTTTTTCTCCTGTATGAATTCGAAGATGACTCTTTAAATTACTTATTTGAGAAAATCTTCTAGAACATTCTTCACACACATATGGTTTTTCTCCAGTATGAATGCGTAAATGTTGTCTTAGAGTCTCCTTAAAAGAAAATGCTTTAGAACATTCTTTACACACATATGGCTTTTCTCCTGTATGGATTCGAAGATGACTCTTTAAATACGTTATTCGAGAAAATCCTTTAGAACATTCTTCACACACATACGGTTTTTCTCCTGTATGAATTCGTAAATGTTTTTTTAAAGTCACCTTATGAGAAAATCCTTTAGAACATTCTTCACACACATATGGTTTTTCTCCTGTATGAATGCGTAAATGTTCTCTTAGAGTCTTCTTAAAAGAAAATGCTTTAGAACATTCTTCACACACATATGGCTTTTCTCCTGTATGGATTCGAAGATGACTCTTTAAATCAGTTATTCGAGAAAACCCTTTAGAACATTTTTCACACACATACGGTTTTTCTCCTGTATGGATTCGAAGATGTCTCTTTAGATTACTTATTCGAGAAAATCCTTTAGAACATTCTTCACACACATATAGTTTTTCTCCTGTATGAACAGCAAGGTGTGTCATTAAATGACTCTTTTGAATAAATCCTTTGGAACATTCTTCACACACATAAGGTTTTTCTCCTGCATGAATGTGCAGATGTCTCATGAGATTATTTTTATTAGAAAATCCTTTAAAGCATTCGTTGCACACATACGGTTTTTCGTCCACATTTATGGGTTGATGCATATTCATATTTACAATAATTAAATTAATTATAAAAAAATTTCACAAGTAATTTGTACTTCCTTTAAATGAATGTGCAGCTAATTTTCTATAGTCCTCTCAAGATAAACTAATAACAGAAGTAAACAAGCGGGTTACCATAGTATTACAATTTTTGTTTTTTCTTCAGAAAATTGCAAATTTACTATCAGAAAAACTTTCTTTAACTCCTGTACCAATCTCCACTCTATACAAAGACGAGTTCGATGAACGATAGCATTATGACACGAAATCCCTCTTTATATGTGTTTTGGCGTTTGTGAGACGAATTTGCACTTTAATAACAGACAATTATGAAATATATATCATAATTGTAAGCGAAAGGCATTAGGATAACAAAGGAGAAGGTGGGAAAGTTTTAAGGATGCAAGAAAAAGGTTGACCAGTTTTTACTTACACTCATGGGTCATTATAATCAAGTGTTATTCATTTGCACAGAATAATAAAGAGAGGAGGAGGAGGTAACGCTGAAGTTTTGTTATGTTATTTTCTAATATTTCCAGATGGCGCCAGCGTACTACACTGCCTTTACTCCACAGATTATCATACAGATAGGACATTGAAGCTAAAGAGTCTGCTACATTATAGGAAACTTGATGTAAATCACTTTGGCAGCAGACATAGCTAGTAGGGTTATAAAGGACAGTGATGTATCTTTATTTGGCGTAAAAAGTAATCTGTATATTGGGTTGTTCGATAAATAATTTCGTTTTTTTTCCCTGTCTTTCAAAGTGAATTTATTTATATTAACAACAAACATTAATCAATGATATATTGACCCTTTTGTTGGATGACCTCTTGCCATCTTTCGGTAAATTGAAAAATTCCACGTTCGAAAAAGCCTTGGTTTTTAGAAGCGAAGGTTTTAAAAAACGAAATTATTTATCGAACAACCCAATAGATTAAACAAAATCTACAGTTATCAATTGACCTGAAGCTGATTGACTAGAAGAAACTGACAGATAATAATACCGGTTTGTGCTGGCTGCAGTTTAAGAGATAATGATAAAAGTGGATAAAAGCAATAAAATTTGTTCTCTTCTTGATCTATTGTAGTAGTCTCCAAAAATACACCAGAGATGTTTATTTATTATTATTATTATTATTACTATTCCTGCAATTAAATATCAAGCTACTTTTTAAGAAATATTACAAATTATTAATCTATATATATATATATATTATCAAAGACCACAAATAAGACTAATTAGACTTTTTCTTTTAATAAACTTTTTTTTTTTTTTTACTTTAAAAAAAGTTATAAACTTTTTACTTTTTCAGCTTACATTGGGGGTAAAAGTAATTAATTCACAAGAATTTACTAATTTCTTCTTAATTTTCTTATTTGTATTTTTACATTTATATAATTTAAACGAATCCCCGTTTTAAACATATGTTGTTTGTGTTTAAATAACTACAGATTTGTTAAATAATAATATGCAGTACAAAGTGTTTTAAATGTAAATCTCCCATGGGGGAAATAAAAAAAATTAAATTAAATTAAAGGAAGCATGCATATTTATTTATTTAATCATTTTTTACTGTTTAATTAACGATCAACCTCAATTAATATACTGATATTTCTAACTCATTTCATTTTCTTGAATTAACAAAGAATATGTACATATATATAAAATCTTTACCTCCCAACACACACACACACAATTATATAAGTGTGTGTGTGTGTGTGTTTATATATACTGTAAAATAAATGTAAGGCTCAATAATATATAATCCTAATTGCTGATTTTTATTTACTATACTTTGAGGTAAAAAAAAAACAGCATTATTATTGTATTATTAGAACGTGAGGTCTATTTATTTCAATTGAAAAAAAAAAAACCAAATGAAAGCAGTTTTTGTTTTTACTGCGGTTCTTGATTTTATTTTACTTTTTATCAAATTAAAAAAAAAAAAAACTGAATATAAATAAATAAATAAAATATTAAAAATAAAATTGAACAAAAACTTGTGAAAGAAATTTTAAGAGATTAATGCAATAACCGTTGCTAAGGAGCGCAATTTCATATTTTAAAAGAAAGAATCAGTTATTTATTTTTTGATTGATTTTGGCAGTGCAAATGCTCGAGAGGTTTTGCCATCGAAGTTGTTAGACGAGAAGTGAAGGGTTCGATTCGAGGTCGCACTTATCGGCCTAGTCATCAGGAATTTTCCGTGGTTATCTTCAAAATCACGAGATTTCGGACTGGGATCCCTTAGAAAGATTCCCCACGGATGATACTGGTAGATATATATATATATGAAAGGATAAAATAAGCAAGATTCTAAATTTGTATTTAAATTAATATAAGGTGATATCTTAATATTATTAGCTCAGAATAAATCTTAATTTTAAGAGCAACTTTGTGAGAACTCTATTTTAGCGCTCCAGTAAAGTTAGTTTTTCAGCAAAACACATCGTAGCCCGGGAATCGAAGTAAGAAGTAGTTTCATAATCAAAATTATGCAATAGTCGAAATAAGCGGCAATGCATTGCGAATTACGAAATCCTGGATATCCGGGCCAACCAATAAAAGAATGTGGGTTGGATTTTAGCTCACTTAACTATCCAATAAGAATTCATATTAGGAGTTTGGCCTCGCCCTAAATTGTCCATATTTAAGCGGCAGCACCCGAAAATCGGCGGCCTTTTTCATGAAAGTATTTGCTTAATTAGTTCACGTCCATAAACAGTTTAATTTAACGGTCCCAGGAGGGAGAGTGTTTCGCGGTTCCAACGTTAACGGGACGATTTCGGCCCGACTCGGCTACGGATCTGTACGTCAACGTGCTCCGAATGATTTGACTGTTAATAAAGTGTAAAATGACAAAGTGTCTGCAATAAAAATGACTGCATCATTAATTGTGGAATATTTATTTTGAGTGAACTCTCTTAATATGAAACGACTGTCATGAATCACCTACTAAAAGGCAATATATTACAATAAAGCCAGCAAGGATGGTCTACCTGTAAGGGAAAGCCAACAAGTCAGCATGAAATAAGTTGTGGTCAGCACCTTATATTAGTTTTTAAATATTTGGATGGAACTGCAATATCTGGAAATGTGACCTCCTGGGACCGGAATTTTTATCCAAACCAGGCCGGACTTTTCTAAATCAAGCCGGACGATGTCAGAAAGAAACAGTGCCCTTAAAAAGCAAGCAACTGTAGTAACATCATCGGTAATCAAATGCTGTTACAATGAAAAAGATACGTGACTTACATCATTTTTGACACAAGCTGTTCCGATTGCTCGCTCAAGTGCCATGATATATAACAGATGGCCTCTTCGCGATGTGTCGCAAGCCTGCCAGAAACACCTGCTTTTTTTTACGTGTTAGCCCAGATGTTTTGAGTAAAATTCTCTTTTTCCACAGGAAGTAAAAATAGGTTTTTGTTTTTTGTTTTCATCTCAGTGTAACAGAAGGGGTGAGTGATTTCATTTTATTTATATTTAGGAAGGATGACTTTTTATTGACCTTATATTTATCTTAATTTGTTAATAAAAATTAATTATGTCCTCAAATATAGTTTATTTAATATTGTTTATTTTATGTTAGCGATATATTGTATGACTTGCATTGAAATGAATAAAATAAATAAATAAGTAAAATAATTATAATATACAGATTTTTATTAAGTTTGCAAAGGTATTATATTTCATATGTTAAATTTAGAGATTTTCAAATAGATTTTCATAAGTACTTATATTGAACTCAAAATTTTTTCTTTTGAAACTGAAAAAAAATAAAAAAATAAATAAATAAATAAATAAATAAAATAAATAAATAAATAATAAAATAAAATAAAAGTAAAATAAAATAGAAAATAAGTAAATAGATAAAATAAAATAAATTCATAACTGGTTATTAAATTTCATGTTAAGAGATTTGAAAGTAAAATTGTCAAAAATATTAAAAGAAAAAGTTAATTAAACAAAAAAAAAAAAAAAATTTTGATTTTTCAGAAAGGAATTTTGTTGTGTGCTATTTATATTGAACGTCAATAAATTTGATTTATTTATCTGTTATATGTTATTTATATTTATTTATTAGTAGGATTTATTAGGTGAAATTAGACAATGCACTTTCAGAAGTATTTATTTTGAACGTCAAGAAATTTGATTTATTTGTTTATTATATGTTATTTATGTTTATTTATTGTTAGGATTTATTAGGCGATCTAACAACTGTGATATATATATATATATAAAAATAGACTATTTATATTGATTGTGATATTTAATTTATTGAATACTTTGTTAAAGCTGTGATAATTAATAAATACCGAATTTAATTAGCAAAATTAAATAAATTACCTGTTACAAAATAAAATAAAATAAATAAGAAAGTTTTCTTCTTTTCAAAATTTTGAATTGTGAATAAAATTAAACATGTCCGAAAGTGACACCCCAACATGTTTATTGACACCCCCTAAGGGTACAGAGGAAAATTTACTTGTGGACACAAATTTAGAAAATAACCTACTTAATGTGAGTAAACTGCCCTCCCCAAACACATTTGTAAAGACATTAAGTAGTGCAGATGATGTAAAGAAATCTTTAAATATAAATAAATCTCCCACTGTAAGACAGGACAGTGTCCTCATTGCTTTTTGCCCTGAAAACGGCATGATGTGGACGTCCTGGCTAATGTATTTTGAAGCCTGGTGCGAGGAGAATGGAAAAGATGAAGTTTGGCGAGTCCGTAATATACAAAGATTTTTCAAGGGTAAAGCCCTCACAGTGTATATAAACAATAGTTTAAACATGCTTCATTTGGAGGAATTGGTTGAAATTTTTACAGAGGAATTCACGGCACCAGGTGAAACATCTTTAACAGATTTCTCGAGCATTCGCTTTAAGGCAGGTGAAAATGTCATAGAGTATTATCATAAAAAACTCCAAGTAGGGCGAGCACTAGGCCTAGAGCCCAAATTTCTCATGGAAGGATTAACCGACGGATTGTAACTGACTTTAAGACAACTTGTTGTGGCTAATGCGCCAAAAACATTAAATGAATGGAGGGATCTTGTCCACAAATTAAATAAACTGCAAATATCTGAAAAATCGGCTGATCCCCTTCCAAACAAGTTGCAAGGTCAATTTCAAAGGTCCACAAGACAGGGAAAATCGAAACCCAGTTCAATATGCTCCCCGACCACAGCCCTGGAGTTACCGGTTTCCTAATGTGCAGAGACCACATATGGGATACCCAAATCAAAATAGACCAAATTGGACAAACAATACTCGACCCAATCTAAGAGGGTCTAGACCCCATTTTTCAAACCCAAATACACACATTCACTTTCAAGGCACTTTGCCTCCTCTCCCGTGTAAATATTGTTCAAAACTCAAAATCCCTAATGCATTTCATTGGCATAGTGAATGCCCTTTTAAACAAGAAAATCCAACTCATGTCACAGAAGAGTCAACAGTGGTAGATAATACAACAGATGGTACAAATAACACCTATTGACAGTTTGCAGCGACCGGTCTCATTATATACTAGGACATCCAAAGAAAAAACCAGCAAACTAATCAAGGTGTTAAAAATCCAGAATCGTACTCTGCCATTCCTTTAATCTTCGATACGGGCAGCAGCTTAAGCATTATTCCTCAACATTTTGTCCATAAATTTAAACTTCAAATGAAAAAGGTCTCACCATTACATGTCATTCAAACGCAGGGGATATTGACAATTCGAGAAAAATGTTACTTTAAATTACAAATTGGTAATATTACAAAAAATATAGAAATGTTTATATTAGATAATAACTTACCTTATGCTCTCCTTAGCTTATCACATTGTTGTCTGTTTCAGTTGAATATTGATTGTGCTAAAAAACTGGTAAAACAAAATAATACCATTCTCCCATTGTTAAAAAATATATCTAAATGTACACAAACTTTACATATAACTATTGAAAGTGAGAATACCAGTAGTCAAAAGGAAGATTTTATTATTCTAACAAACAATAGAGTAAGGGAGTTCAAGTACACTCAAGCCACTGAGAACCACGTAAATCCTCAGTCTGCTAGAGAAGGAAAACTTCCTACTTTATTATCAAAATATGTCCAAATTTTTGCGAAATCTAAATATGATGTTGGAAGAATTCATATGGAACCACAAAGGATTCGTTTAACATCAGATTTACCTATTTCGCTGAGAGCATATAGAACTTCCCCTAAGGAAGAAGAAGAAATTAAAACCCAAGTTCAAAATTTATTACAGGCCGGTATTATAAAAGAAAGTTGTTCGTCTTATTCCGCACCTGTAACTTTGGTGTAAAAACGGGAAGAAGGCAAAAAAACGCGATTACGTTTCGACTTCCGTAAACTCAATTCAATCACTAAAACAGATGCTGAACCACTTCCCAGAATAGATACTTTGTTAGGTAAACTAGCTAAAGCAAAAAATTTTTCCACTCTTGACTCGGCAAGTGGATTTTGGCACATTCCTATTCACCCAAAAGATACTGAAAAATTGTCCTTCGCTACAACATTCGGATTATATGAGTGGAAATACCTTCCTTTTGGGCATAAAAATGCCCCTGCTATCTTCAATCGAACCATTAGAAGGATTCTAAATAAATACAAAATAGACTTTGCCTGTAATTATTTTGATGATATAATTTTATTTTCACAGTCAGAAGATGAACACTTCCAACACCTACAGCAACTTTTTGATATATGTGTTAAAGAAAACTTAAAATTAAAATTATCAAAATGCAATTTTGTCAAAACAAAAATTAACTTCTTAGGATACGAAATAACTAATGGCCTAATTACCCCTGATAATCCAAATGTTGAAGTAATAAAGAATTTGAAACAGCCAAAAAATGTCAAGGAATTACAGAGAGTTTTGGGATCAGTTAACGTTTATGCTGGATTTATTCCAAAATATGCCGAAACAAGAGATCCTTTAAATAATTTATTAAAG
Source organism: Salticus scenicus (assembly GCA_963930645.1). Lineage (NCBI taxonomy): Eukaryota > Metazoa > Arthropoda > Arachnida > Araneae > Salticidae > Salticus > Salticus scenicus. The sequence goes on from OZ005654.1 coordinate 208,193,727, forward strand.
AAAAATGTCCCCTGTTTGGGACCAGAAATGTGAAAAATCCTTCCAAAAATTAAGAAATGCTCTTATAAGCAAACCTATTTTAAGACTTTATGATCCCAGAACTCCCTGTAAGTTATCTGTTGACGCCTCGATTCATGGTGTGGGATGTGTTGTTAAACAGGCAGATGTGAATGGTACTTTACACCCAGTGGCATATCGTTCAAAAAATTTACGAGATTATGAAAAAAATTATGCAATTACAGAATTAGAATGTTTAGAAATTATTGATGCCTTAGATAACTTTTATCATTATTTGCACGGTCAAAAGTTTGTCATACATACGGATCATGCGTCTCTCACTTGGTTAAAAAATGTTAAAAATTTAAGAGGAAGATTATTCCGCTGGTCCCTTAAACTTAGTATGTTTGACTATGAAATTAAATATCTAAAAGGTCAACAAATATTGAAGCTGATATGCCATCTGGATTGCCTGTTTTGGAAAATGTGTCACACCATGTACAGCTCCTAGATTTAAATGAAATTAAAGAAAACCAGAAAAAAGAAAACATAGGTATTAACATTAAGGAAATTCTTGAAATTGAAGATGTAATTGTAATTAAAAAGAAAGGTTTGTATAAGATAATAGTCCCGATGTCATTAAGATTAACCCTCCTAGAGAAAACCCACACTCAATTTGGACATCCAGGAATTTATAAAATGATAAATTTAATTACACCACAGTATTATTGGCCTAATATTAATAAAGATATTGAAAATTTTGTAAAACATTGTCATACCTGTCAAATAAATAAAAAATGTAGACAAAAATGGTTTGGTTCATTATAGGAAGTACCGCCAACAGATAAACCTTTTGAATGTTTGTCTTAGGACACTGTTGGTGGGCTGAACTACTATAATTCTACAAAAAAATTATTTGCATTTGGTCGTGGACCATGCAACTCGTTATGCGTGGGGATTTCCTTCAAAAAGCGTTACCACTGAAACTTATACAAACTTTTTAAAACAACTTTTTCAAATTCAAGTACCTAAAAAATTGTTAACAGATAGGAATGCAGCATTCACGGCATCCCGTTTCAAAACATTCCTTCGAAATTATGATACAAAACATTTGTTAACAAGTAGCCATCATCCCGAATGCAACGGGAAAATCGAGCGCCTCAATCAGACTATTGTTACGCGTCTAAAGTGTAAGGTTAATTCTTCTTCAAACAAAATTCCTTGGATTAAATTAATTGGTGAAGTTTTAAATCAATATAACTTAACACCTCACTCTGTAACTCAATTCCCACCTAGTTATTTATTATTAGGAGAATTATCATATGATCCATTATTAGTAAACAATAGTTACTATCCTTCAATTGATGAAGCTAGAAAAATAGCAAAAGAAAAAACAATACAATATCATAAAAAAAACAAAATCCGATTTGATGCTCGATTTTTCCCTGCTAAATTTAAAGTTGGTGATGAAATTATTTATGAAGAATTCCAATATCCCAACACACGTAAGTTAAGTCCACCTTATTCAGGCCCTTATACAATCTTAAAACAAATATCTGAAGTTAATTTTGAAATAGACAAACCCAGTCCCCATTTTAAAAGAAATTCAGAAATTGTTCATTCATCTGAGTTAAGATACTATAATAACCCTCAAAAATTCAAATTAAGTCATGAATAATTTAGGTAGGGATCAACTCCATGCCCCAGATATTTTTTTTATTTATTTATTATTCTCGTGATCTTCTGATCTTCACCACTGTAAAGTGATCAGAGAGTGCGGGAAAAATTATTTGTTTTTGCCCTCTGTAGAAATTCACCAGTTTCCACCTTTATCCCAACTCACCTTTTTGGAAAGACTTGACCTTTGAAATTGGAACCTTGACCTTTGAAGCCTTGGAAAGACTTGACTTCTCACAAATTCAAAGGTCAAGTTACAAAACAAATTTTTTTTTCGCTTGCCAATGGCTGACCAAGCACTATGTTTGTGCCAATATGGTATTTTAAAACAATTAATTACTAAATAAACTGATTAAGTTGGTTTTATGTAAATAGTTTGTAAAAAGAAAATGCCTAGTAGTACTAGTATTCTTAATATTAGTAGTATTATTAGAGTTGATTAAACACTATTGTGTTTATTAAATAGTTTTATGTGTCTGTTAAATGTTATATTTATGAAAAAATTATTTGTGTTAGTATGTAAATAAAGTTTCTAGAAATTGTTAAAAATGTACTATGGTATAATTGTTTTTCATATACTTTATGTTTTATTAAAATATCTTTGCATTATTAAAAAGATACACAAAGAAAAACACAGATTTTGTGAAAAGAAAAGTTTGTTTACAATGTGTTTGTTTACAATTTACAAAACATTTGTTTACAATGTACTGTTGAAGTTACAGTGTTATAATTATTGTTATACATATTCTATATAGACTCAATAACCAAGATCAGACTTTTTAACACAATTATTCATTGTCAAAGATCAAAGTTATTATTCAAGACATTCAAGAACTTTTATTGGCCAAAAGGAACTTTACAGTTTAAAGACTTTCCTCAACAAACTAGTTTGTACATAAGAAAGATATCTTGTCAAAAATGTTATGCCGGTAAACATGTTAATGTTATAATTTTTTTTTTCAGTATGTCATACGTTTTCATACATTATATTAAACTTTTCTTATGTTTGTAAGCAAGTGCTGTAAACACCATTATATGTATCAGGCGAGCACGTTGACCAGGCCAACATAGACGTTGACCAGGCCAATTTTTTTTTATAAATAAAGGGAAAGACTATAACTCCTACTTAAAAATGATTCCATAACAAAATATTTCAGACGAAATTTTCTAAAAAATATAATTTTCCCTTTTTAAATAAAATTTTCCATTTTAAATAAATTTTTCAAACAGTTAAGTTTTATAATTTGTCAAATTTTCCATTTTAAGTGTAACTTTCTCCTGGAGTATCTTCTACTTCTGAGGGACTTCCCACAAATTTGCAGGCAAATATGGGGGAGGGTCGGCTTGGAGGGGGGGATATGAAAGGATAAAATAAGCAAGATTCTAAATTAGTATTTAAATTAATATTAAGTGATATCTTAATAGTATTAGCTCAGAATAAATCTTAATTTTAAGAACAACTTTGTGAGAATCCTATTTTAGCGCTCCAGTAAAGTTAGTTTTTCAGCAAAACACATCGTAGCGCGGGAATCGAAGTTAGAAGAAGTTTCATAATCAAAATTATGCAATAGTCGAAATAAGCGGCAATGCATTGCGATATACGAAATCCTGGATATCCGGGTCAACCAATAAAAGAATGTGGGTTGGATTTTAGCTTACTTAACTATCCAATAAGAATTCATATTAGGAGTTTGGCCTCGCCCTAAATTATTCATATTTAAGCGGCAGCACCCGAAAATCGGCGGCCTTTTTCATGAAAGTATTTGCTTAATTAGTTCAAGTCCATAAACTGTTTAATTTAACGGTCCCAGGAGGGAGAGTGTTTCGGGGTTCCAACGTTAACGGGACGATTTTGGCCCGACTCGGCTACGGATCTGTACGTCAACGTGCTCCGAATGATTTGACTGTCAATAAAGTGTAAAATGACAAAGTGTCTGCAATAAAAACGACTGCATCATTAATTGTGGAATATTTATTCTGAGTGATAATATACTCTTAATATAAAACGACTGGCATGAATCACCTACTAAAAGGCAATATATTACATATATATATATATATATATATATATATATATATATATTTTTAAGAAAAAGTAAAAAAATACATTTTCTAATTACGATAGACTTATTTATACTATAAAGCTACTTGGCGAGCTTTTTTTTAAAATGAAAACTACAATACATGTTTACGTATTATTAAAGAAAAAAAAAAAAAGAAAAAATAGTTAGCATAGGTGGACTCGGCTCAGTTCCCCATTATATGTATATTCTCATAAATTTCTAGTACAAAACATATTACATTCATGTTAAAAAAATTAATCTGACCAATAGCTTGACACAGTGACAGTACAAAATGCCCGCCTAATAGGCTACCCACACAAGATACGTTTATTTATTTTTATTATTATTATTACTATACCTGCAATTAAATATCAAGCTACTTTTTTAGAAATATTCCAAATTTATAATATATATTATATACATTATCAAAGAACACAAATAAGCTTAATTTGACTTATTCTTTTAATAAACTTTTTATTTTATTTTTTTTTTGCTTTAAAAAAAATTATAAACTTTTTTTATAAAAATCTTTTATAAAACTTATACTGTAACTTTTACTATATTATTCTTGATCTGTTGTAGTAGTCTCCAAAAATGCACAAGAGATGTTTATTTATTATTATTACTATTCCTGCAATTAAATATCAAGCTACTTTTTAAGAAATATTACGTATTATATATATATATATATATATATATATATATATATATATACATATTATTAAAATACACAAGCTTAAATTGACTTATTATTATTATTATTATTACTTTAAAAAAAGTTATAAACTTTTTTATGTTTTTCAACTTACATTGGGGTAAAAGTAGTTAATTCACAAGAATTTACTAATTTTTAATTTTCTTATTTGTATTTTTACACTTATATAATTTAAACAAATCGCTGTTTTAAACATATATTAGTTTGTGTTTAAATAATTACAAATTTGTTAAATAATAATATACAGTACTAATTGTTTTCAATATAATTCTTAAATGGGGGAAAATAAAAAAGAAATTAAATTAAATTAAAGGGAGAATGCATATTTATTTAATCATTTTTAAATATTTAATTAAAGATCAGCCTCAATTAATATACTAATATTTCTAATTCTAACTCACTTCATGTTCTTGAATTAACAAAGAATGTTTATATATATTTTAATTCTTTACCTCCCAACACACACACATATGTGTGCGTGTGCATTTATAAATACTGTAAATGTAAAATAAACATGAGGTTCAATAATATATAATCCTAATTGCTGATTTTTATTTAATATACTTTGAGGTCAAAAAAAAAAAAAAAAAAAAAAAAGAAAAACAGTGTTATTACTTTTAGGAGGGGAGTCTTGATTTTATTTTACTTTTTATCAAGTAATAATAATAATAATAATAATAATAAATAAAAATAAAAATTAAATTGAACAAAATCGTATGAAAGAAATTTTAAGAGATTAATGCAATAACCGTTGCTAAGGAGAGCAATTTCATATTTAAAAAAGAAAGAGTCAGTTATTTAATTTTTGATTGATTTTGGCCGTGGAAATGCTCGAGAGGTTTTGCCATCGAAGCTGTTAGACGAGAAGTGACGGGTTCGATTCGAGGTCGCACTTGTCGGCCTAGTCATTAGGAATTTCCCGTGGTTATCTCCAAAATTGCGGGATTTCGGACTGGGATCCCTTAGAAAGTTTCCCCACGGATATTACTGGTAGACTCGCAAAAATATAAACCTTGTTGGCAAACTTGCTAAACTATTTCTTTAAATAAACTACAGTAGTACCTCCGAATAAAAGACACCCAAGAGACCGGACATTTGTCTCTTAAATAGAGGTGTCCCTTATTCAGAGGTATGAATATTAGTATATATGGTATATAATAAGTGCAAAACTTTGAATATACGCCATTTTATGAAAGTTTTGCACTTATTACTTCTAAAAACCAGTTTTTTGTTATTTTTTTATAACGTAGTATGTATTATGTATTTTCAAATTATAATAAACTGCAAAATTGGAAATCTAATTGGCAAAATTATATATATATATATATATTAAGAAAAGGAAAAAAAAATACACTTACTAATTACGATAAACTTATTCATATTATAAAACTGCCTGTCGAACTTTTTTTTAAAATGAAAACTACAATACATCTTTACGTATATTAAAAAAAAAAAAAAAAAAAAAATTTTTTTTCAAAGAACGCAATATGCTCAATTTGGCTTATTTAATTTCTCTTTCTTATATATATATATATATATATATATATATATATATATATATATATATAGCAGAAAAGTACTGCTTTTGGGTTAAATTTTCGAAATTGAGTTTTGTTATGTTTACGCGTTTTAAGGTCCAATTAATCCGAAAAACAGATTTTTAGCGATTGGTATGTGTGTATGTTATCATCATATCTCAAGAAAAAAATAACATCAGGAAGTCCAAACTCGGTATTCTAAATCTGAGTCATATAGAGATGCTACACTAAACTTTTCGTTCAGAAAAAAGAAAATGGTTCGTGTACAGGGACACAGAAGAAAATTTAAATACATTACGTATAGGGGAGAAATTGCAGTTAAGTAGAGTTTAACATCTATATGTTGCACCAAACCAAATGAAATGAATATATATATTTTATATGCATAAAAGCATGTAGAATATGGTACGAAAATCATTACCTGTTCATTTACAGGGCTACACAAAATAACTAGAATATAGTTTGTAATACCTGGAAATTCATAGAAGTGCATTTCAGGCTGGCTATATGCTATTAATATAGGATTATATTTCAGTGCACAATGTGGTTTGTACATAACTTTTAAAAGATTTTCAGGGCTACCAATAGTTAATCGAAAACTTTCTCTATTATAGAATGTAATTTGTGGAAGTGCTTTACTATAATATTTTGCAATGTTCAGGAATACCAGTAAGAAATTAAATTAAATTCCTTTTACCCATGTGGTAAATAAAGTATTTTTAAAACGAAATATTTAGCGTTCTTTTTTTAAATACTGACACGCTTTGAGGTTCCCTCAATATTGAAGTCATTCTTTTAACGTTTAATCTTTGTCTATTACTTTTATTAGAATAACTTAAAAACAAATAATTTCAGTCAATTCAAATGTTGTACTGTTTTGGAGTTAATATAAGGTTGTTACTTGAAAATTTTTATCGAAATTCTTTTCAATGACTGGTGCAAGTGAAAGTTGTCTGAATAATTTCAAGTTAACATTAAAATTTAATAACAGCTTTGGAATTCTTTTGAAATGTAAGTGCAATATTAAACGAGGGGTGGGGTGAGGGGGCGGTAGCCTTACCCCATATAGAACTTTTTGTTAGATTAAGCTTTTCCCGAAGCCTGTTTTAAATTGTTTTTAATGAAGGTTTATATAACAGTATAAAATTTATGCAGTAACCTTAAAATATGAAGTTGCACCCTTTGCTAAAGAGGGCAACTTCATATTTTAAAGGAAAGTGTGAGTTATTTACTTATGAAATAAAATAAAGTTAGCGCGATTTCACTGTAGGTATTTTTTTTTCTGTTTTGTTTTTATTTATAATGTTATATAAAAATTGTGATTCAATTACTTTGAAAATTCATTTAAATATAGTGACCGGAGAAGCGGGCGTAGCATGCTATTCTATAGAAATAAAGAGAAGTGCCTGTGTATTTTTCTGTACTCTGGTGCTCACACTACTGATTGCAGAGCTATAAAACTTGGCAGATGGGTAGCTGGAACTCTGCAGGTGTGCACCTCATAGAGAATTTTCCAAATTTCAAATATGAATTTTATAATAATAATAATAATAATAATAATAATAATAATTATTATTATTATTATTATTATTATTTTGTTTCAGTTTTAAACATTGCCTTTTCTATTTTTTAATTCTTTCATTTCAATCACGCTATTTATTTTTTATTTATTTAATTCATTCATTTAAAGACAAAATCTTTTTTTTTTTTTTTTTTCCTTTTTTTTTTTTTTTTTTTTTTTTATTATATTTATTGCAAATCAAATGGTAATGCAGTAGAAAAAAATAAGTATATTAACTTTTAAATTAAAAAACTTATTTATAACAGTTGTGTCTGTGTATAATTTTTATAGTATAACAAATTTTTATTTTTCCTTTATATATACATATATTAAGACAAAAGACAAAAAGAAAATAGAAAAAAGATTTATTATTTTACAAGGTTGAAATTTTGTACTTCAACTTATTATGGTATAGGGAAATTTAACTGATTGTAAAGGGATTTTTTGTATGACGACCATATAAATGCATATATACGTACACATACAATTCTTAAAACCAAATCGAATAAAATATTTGAGGGATTTGATAAATATTTTTACTTTTCTAATGCACTTTTATAGTTTCCTATAATGTCTGATATTCGTTTGTCTATGTATAAATAAGTTATATGTGTGTAAATATTAAATGCAATAACATCAGTTTTCTTTTTTGTAAATCTTAGTTTTGGTTAACATTCTAATTGAAACTTACTTATTGCTTTGAAGGCCTGATTTTTAAATAAAGAAGAAATAGCACTTTTTTTTTTTTTTTTTTAATTTAGCAAAGAATTTAAATGTAAGATTATGCATTTGTGTTAGTCAACTGTCATATAATTTAGTAAATGATATTCGACAATAGATATATTTTGCTAAATATGATGAATTATTATTATGTAACAAAACATTTATTTTTCCCAGATGAGTGTATAAGATGAATAAAATCTGAAATTTTGCACAACCTCCTTAAATAAGTAAATTTTTGTATTTAAAAAAAAAAAAAAAAGTGAAACATATGCAAAATGAGTATATCTTGATTTTTAATACAAGCTTATTGCTATAGAAATTAGAAGCAAGCAATTTTCAATAAAATATAAAACACAAGGATTTTTATTTCTTTTTCTGAACTAAACTCCCCCCCCCCCAAGCAAATAACTATATTCAGGGGTAACTGTGAATACATAAAATCTGAAATTCTGGAATTTAAAATCAAATATCTGAAATAAGGTAAATTACTTGAATGCAATTGTTGTATTTATTAAAATTCTTATACATATATAGTTGTTTCTATTTTTTTTATTTAGAGAAATAATTTGGTTTAAAAGTTATATTAGGCCGTATCGTCCGTATCGTAGATCATACAACAACAACAAACCAACAAATTAATACACCAGGCACTTTCGGTTACGAAATATTAAGATGATTTTATTTACTTCTGGACATCAAATAGAAGAGATCAAAAACAAGATTAATGCAAACTATCTCTTACAAAAGATTGTCATTTCATACGATATTTCAATTACATCATTAAAAATTGTAAATGATATGCATTATTGTGCTAATACAAAAGAAATCTTTTCTTACGTACCATTTCCGTTCCTTCTAGATGTCTCATTTTTCAGAATTTATTCTTCTGAAGCACCTACGTACGTTGCATGCCGACCCGAACGAGAAGAGAGAGAGCTGCATAGGGGAATCCCCTAATTTTTTTTACCAACGCCGAACAGGGTTGCCGGAGAAAACAAAACGCGCCAAATGGCAAATTAAAAAAAAGCTAAATGTAGCCAAGCAGGCATCTTAAAGATTTAACTTATGAAAGTTTTAAACAAAAGAAGGCTGATAATTAGCCAAAAATAAAGGACAGTGACTGATTAAACTGAAACAGGAAGTGACATATTATCAATATTTTAGTTTTCTCATTGGCTAAAGTTAAAAAATAACCGTTCGCTTTCAAATAATGGAAATGACGTATGATGGGTGACACTGAATATAATTGGTTGAAATTTAAAGATACATTTTTTATTATTTTGTAATATTGCTTTACTTTTTTTTTTTTTTTTTTTTTAAATAAAGAAAGTTTCTAGAAGGAATGGAACAATCTGGCAAGTTTGGGTTTGAAAAAAGAACAAGAATTTCATTGATTTTGAGAACAATGAAAATGAATTAAAGATACATTGATATTTAAAATATCATTTTGAATAAAGCCACATAAACAAAAACAAAATGATTTCTTTTTCTCAAGAACTGGAAATAAACATGGTATAATTTTAAAATGACAAAAAATAATGATATGAAGTGGGGGAAACACCACATAATACCCGACAGCCAGGAAAAAAAAATTGAACGTAAAAGGTGTAATATTTTACACAACAGAGAAATTTTTTTTTTTTTTTACATTTACTTATCATTGTTATATTCAATTAGGACAAGCAATAGGGATGTTCATAACAGGATCCAATTTGAAATACTTATACACAATGCAAAAGTATGAATTTAACATACATATTAGATGATCATATTATATGTAATACACCAAGAAATATATAAAGACATGTTGTCATTTTATCAGGAGAAAAAAAAAATATTCATCTATAAAAGACAATTTCAAATAAAATATACTGTATTGAAAGTGATCTTGGCAATATACAACCACTAGGAATAAAAAATGAGAATACATAAATACCTCAAAAACCATCCATACATTCACAAAAGTAACAAACATCTCAAGATGTAAATAATAAACAATATTAATTCGAAATCTTTACGAATGTAAATTCTGTTCTCTATATTTAAACAATTCCCTTTCACTAAAGAAATATCTTGTTATTTCAATTATTGTGAGAAAAAGAAAATATCTATCAAACAATAATTATATACACTTGAAATCAGTAATATGAATAATATAATCATATACCATAGCATAAAGTCAAGTTATGCACAGATATCCCTTTTTTTTTTTTTTTTTTTATTTAAATCATTATCATCACCATTTTTGTCAGATGAAGTAATTTAATTTACAGTTCTATATATATTTTACATCTTAACACACACATACAATAATACAAATAATTGTATCATATACCAGTAAAGTTATAACATTCAAAACAATATCTGGCCAGTAAAATCGAGAAAAGAAAAAAAAATTAAAGCTTATTTAAAAAAAACACATGATCATGTAATTATTTATAGAATCATCTTTGTATACACATACAATCATATACAAAATACCATGAGATCTCATAATACCATTTTGATTAGGCATGCCTTTTAATATTCATACATTTTTATTTTTTTTTTTTTTTTTTAACAGATAAACCAATTTGATATTCTATATTTTTACCATAACACAATTGGGAATAAGATATAACCATATATGTGCAAGAATATATTGTATTACACAAAATATACATAAAAGGTATAATGTGTTATAATATTATAGTACGGTAAAAAAAGGAAAACTGTGTCAATAATAATACACAGAAAAGGTAATAATAACCATAAACAGAATTTAATGATGACCAATAATACTCAGTATTACATTAATAGAGTACTCATTGATAAACGAAAAATGCATATATACATTGGTAAAATCTCCAGTGGCATTGTTTTAAAATCCACTTACATATATCTAATACCACCATTATATAATACAAATAACTAATTATTACTTTATTTATTTTATTTTTTATTTCAGAAAAAAATTTCAGTAATTTTATTGAGCTGTGAGATACACTGAAAATTTTTGTTATCCGACAAAACCACACAATGAAGTATTTTCTAATATTTGTTGATTAATTTTTGTGGGAAAAAAAAAATATATCTATCTCTAAATTAAATGTAAACTGTAAGTAAATGCAATGACATAAATGTTATATTTCTTTGAAAATGCATCTAAGAAGCCTATATAAATCCACAGATACATAACATACATAATTGAAAAACATTGTTCAAATGAATGTATAACATGCCTGCATAACAATCAGACGTTTTCATCTTTTTCTTTATTTCAATTAGTTTAAAATAAATATTATGCTGAGATAAGAAAAAATATGTACCATCAGAACAGATCGAAAACAATTCAGAAAACATCACAAGTATATGTTTACACAAATTTTAATATATATAATCTTTTAAGAAGTTTCATTACTTCCATAGTAACAAGATTATCACTCTATATATATATATATATATATATATATTTTTTTTTTTTTTATCACCCTTCATAACAATAATAATGGCTTAACCTTAAAGTAAAATCAGTATAATAAGGAAGTGTAAAATCTGTCAATGGGTGACACATTATTTGCTTTGCCCCTTTTTTTTTTTTTTTTTTTGACAAAAATTTGAGACGGTCAGAGATATGAAATGATAATAACATTAATTTTTCTTAATATGGATATTGTATTGTATTATGAAAAATGATGACATACAATAGTGCAAAATGATTGTCTTATACATCAGAAAAAAATATTACTTTATATCTACCCAAAAAAAAATCTTATTTTTGTATACAAAAAAAGTATAAGGATTCTCAATTCACAACAGATGTAATTGATGAAATTTTATGTATTGATAGGTGACAAATAAATTGAAATTAACAGAAAATAATTACATAAAAAAACCCAAAACAATGTAAACAACAATAATTAATCTGTAAATCTATTATGAATCAGACTTTTATTCCCCTTACCACATGTTAGTTAGAAGGTGTGTCTGTCTACAAAAATCATAAAATAATAACACATACCTCAAATTTTTCTGACCAGCAGAAAGTAGAGGAGAGAAAAAAAAAATTATAATTAAAAGGATGATTAACAGTGAAACACTGCCTGTGCACCTGCAGCGCTCCAATGCATGTAGACGAACACAGCCTCTAAGGAAAAAGAAAAAAAAAATATTAATAATAATGATATTGAGTATCAGCATTTTTCTGAATTTTATCTCGTGGTCTGAGGGTATACGATGAACTGTCATCATTGTGGCACTGTCTATTTCTGTCCTGCAAATTAGGGGTAGAAGAGACCAGTTCCTGGATTAGAGTATTAGAGTCATTATTGTTTAATGGAGCTTGCATATTCCCTGAACTATACTTTAAATTGTCTTTTCTTTTCTGTATTTTTATAACTCTATTGGTGTGAATTAACATTGGAGAACGATTTTGATCTTTAATAGATTGGATTTGGAGAATCACAGGTGAAATCACCTTTACAACACGAAAAGGCCCTTGTAATCTTTTTTCAAAAATATTAGGAAATTTTATGTACACATGATCATTAACTTTGATTGGTGAAAACTTATTCTTTTGTCTTGATCTTTCATAAACTTTTTGTCGATTTTCTTCGTTATTCATATATGCTTGGTAGTATGTTTTATCAAGTACTTCAATTAATTTATGGATGTCATATGCTGAGTCTAAAATTTTCCACTGTGGGTGGCCTTTATAGTTTAAATATACATCATTAATTTCTCGACCAAAGTGTAGCAAATTAGGCGTACATTTTGTTGCAGGATGGATTGTATTATTATAAATACTCTGATGAATTTTTGCAGCTGTTGCTAAATCAAAACCATGGGAAGCCATGGCATTTAATGAGGATTTTATTTGAGTATTGACACGTTCTGAACATCCATTTGCCTGAGGGTGGGCTATTGTTGTATGTTTTAAATATATGCCCAAAAGTTTATTGAAAGCATCAAACATATTGCTCGTAAATTGTGATCCTTGATCAGTAAGGATAATTTCAGGTCTACCATGAGTTGCAATGTATTGTATTAAAGCATTTGTAACAGCTGGAGCAGTTATGTTATGCAATGTATATAATTCCAAGTGTCTTGAGAAATGGTCAAGAGCTGTGAGAATGTAGGTATGATTCTTTAAAGGACCCAGAATATCCATTGAAATTTTTTGATTAGGTTCAGTAGGTGCAGGAGCTGCCATAAAAGGTGCTATGTTATGTTTGTGGTTTTTATTCAACAGACATGTTTCACATGACAGCACATAATTATGTACATCTGCAGTTATTGTTTTCCACGTATACCTTTTTCTCAAATTTTCAAAAGTTTTTTTAATACCAGGGTGGGATATATGAGCAATTCGAATTGCTTTTTCTCTTAAAGACTCGGGTAAAACTACCCTATGCAAGTCAATATTTTCTGGAGTAAAAAAATTATTATAACATAATAAATTATTTTGAGGATTTATATAATAGCATTTATTACGTTTGTTTATTTTATTTTGTTGGATGTCTTGGAAAATTTTTTTTAACTCAGTATCTTTCTGTTGTTCATTGAAAATAGTATTTTCAGATATTTCCAAATTAGTATCAGTGACTGGATTCTGTGTCAAACAAAATAAATTTTCCTTTTTATTTTCATTTTCTTTTAAATTTTGCATTTGTAATTCTATTTCATTATGTAAATTAGTTTGCTGATCAGTAATTGGGATTATTTCTTGTGAAAAAATTATATCTGGGTTCTTGTTTAGGTTATGTGTTGTTGGATTCGTAGTTCTGCTTAAGTAATCGGCAAGCACATTATCTTTTCCTGCAATGTGTTTAAATGTAAAGGAAAATTCCGATATTTCTAATAACCAACGTGTGGTTATATCTGCAGGTGATGACGTTTTTGCATATCTATCTAAAGATTTTGCATCACTTAATATGAAGAAATGTCTTCCAAAGATATAATATTTAAAAGCATTCAGTCCTTTATATATTGCATATAATTCTAATTTTATGGCAGGATAACGTTTTTCTGCATCAGTTAACGTTTTTGAGTAATATGAAATGGGTAACAATTCCTCATCAAACTTCTGCATTAATACTGCAGAGATTGCATTCTTTGATGCATCAGTGTTAACATAAAATTCTTTCTCCCAATTAGGTAAGTTTAGTATAGGTTTCTTGAAGAAACATTGTTGTAGTTTCTGGAATGCATTTTCATGAATATCTGTCCATGCAAATTTTGTTTTTGGTTTGGTAAGATCAATTAGGGGTGAAGCCAATTCTGCAAATGATTCAATTAAATTCCTATAAAATGAACATGTTCCAATAAATGATTTTACTTGCTTTTTAGTTTTTGGGCGTGGAAAGGAGACTATTTTTTCTATATTACTTGAAATGGGTAAAATTTTGTGATTGTCAATCTTAAAACCCAAAAAGTTTATGTTAGTTTGCATAAATGTGCATTTTTCTGGTGACAATGTTATGTTATTTTCAATTAAGGTTTCTAAAAGCTTAGTAATTTTTGCTTTCATTTCTTGAAATGAGTTTGCCCCTACCACTATGTCATCTTGATAAGCATAACATTCAACCTGAGAAATCTGTATTATGGTATCAATCAAGTGTTGAAAACATGAACTTGCTGTGCGTAAGCCAAAGACGAGTCTTAAAAAGGTAAATACACCAAATGGTGTAGTAAATGACAATTTATCTTGCATCTGTTTGGGTAAATCTATCTGCCAATATGCAGATGGTAAATCCAGTGTTGAAAAATATTTAAATTTTGAAAGGTTAACTAGTAGATTCTGTATCTTTGGCAGTGGGTAATTTGATGGTATAATAATAGCATTTAACAGACGTAGGTCCAAAGCCAATCTGTACTTGATAGGTTTTTTAGGGTCTGTTTGTTTTTTCTTGACCAGAAGCATGGGGCAAGCCCATGTCGAATCTGATCTTTTTATAATATTAGCATCAATCATTTCTTGTAATTGATCAAGGGCTTCTTGTTCTAAGGCTTGGGGTATGGGAAAAGGAAGGGCTTTAATGGGATGTGCATTTATCATATTTATTTCTGGTTTTATCAAGTCTGTGTGACCAAGAGTTTTTAAAGATTTTGAAAACACCTGGGCTTTTTGCTTAAGTAATTGTAACATTTCTTTCCTTTCTAAATCATTCAAATGTTCTAACTTAAAGTCATTTTCATTAAAATCCTTTTCTCTTTGTTCAACAATATCTCTAGAAGGTTGTATTAAATTGCAAAAATATTCATTCTCATCCTGTTGAAAATCATATTCCTCAATATCCCCAAGTTCTACATTTGTATAATATCCCAAAAGGGTATTTTTTCTGATATGAACAGTTTGTTGTGATGTATTAAAAATTGGAATAAGAAAAACATTATTTTTTATGTGAGACAGAGAATGTATAGATTTATGTACAGTAATTTCTTTATGATTAAATGTTGGAGAAAATAGGAAATATTCTTGGGGGTTAGAATTGTATTTGACTTGAACATAAGTGCATGCATTCGGAGGTAGGATGACTTTCCGTGTTGTATAAATATTGTTAGTTTGTACACTTTTATGAATACTTTGATTATGGTTCTTGCTATGTTCACTATGATTCATAATTTGATTCCCAGAGTCATTGGTTGAGTTATCATACATTTGGTATGAATTTACATAATTATCAATGATATGATTGTTTGTATAATTTTTATTATACGAGTAATTTTGAGAATACCATTTTTCATTACTATGATCACAACAAGTCACATCCTTTGTATTAAATTTTTGATGTACACTCAATCTGTCAGATTCCATATATTCAACATTGGGATTATTTTCTACAAACAAAGTATTATGGTGTATTATATTATTTAGTGAACAACCATCATTTTCATTATTTTTGTCAAATGTGACAAATGGAATATGGATATCCTTGATTAATACAGATTTAAAAGAAGGTATAATTGATATTCCATTTTTATTAATGAAGTCATAGCCCAATATGATTTGAAAATTGTTATTATCAATATTGGTGATAAAGAAATTATGATGAAAAAAAAAATTTTCCACCCTGAAGCATACCTTTACACACCCTGCAAATTTTATTTGTGAATTAATAGTTGAAAGAGTCACCTGTCGACCCAAAAACTTATATGTAATATTAGATTTTATGGCATTAAAACACTCTTGATCAATTAAACAGACAGATGAGCCAGTATCGATTAATGAAGTTAAATTCTGACCTTGCATATTAATGTTTATACATGGCAGGAATTCATTATTTTGAAATGAACTATAAATAACATGTCTATCCAATTCAGTTGTTTTATTGCAACTGTCGGTTTCAAAAGTTTTGATTTCTTTGATTTCTGTATTTGAATTATTTTGAGTCTGTGCAAATTCTGTGACTTGAGTGGTTTCATAATGTTGAGATTTATGGTTGGATTTAATTTCTGGCAAAGAAGAATTGGAGTGCAGAGTGCCAGATATGTCTGCCTCCATATTTAGTTTAAATTAGTATGTTGATAAGAATGACTACTTGGCTGTAATGCCTCATTACTTACTAATTTGTTTTCATCACTTTGTGTATGCATATTCCGGCAAAAATTCTTAAATTCAAAACAATTTTTTAGAAGGTGATTAAAACGTCCGCAAAATGCACAATGTTGGTTAGTAAATGTGTTTGGTCTGCCTCTCTGATGAAATCTTTGTGATGAAAATTTCCTTTGTTTATACTTATCCTGAAATTTGTGAAAATTACTTCTGTTATACCAATTTTTTTTATATGCAAATTTATTACCAGCATATTTTTTTTGCTGACTAACTCTTCCTGGAATGTCATCGTTTGTATTATCCTTATCAATTTCACTTTGTTTATCAATGTGAAACATTGGCATTTGTTCATACTGTTTGACAGGAGACGCAAAAGCAGCGTATAGGTCCTGAAGTTGTTCCGCGCGATTTAGCGCGACATCATAATTTGTGATATTTTCCTCTAAGAGTTTTAGTTTAAGTTTTTTTGGTAACGCTTTGACAAATAAATTGAATTTTACAGCTTGTAAGACTGAATCGTCGACGTTTGGATACGCCAGCTTTATCTGTTTGTTCAACCTGTAAGCAAAGTTACGCACGGATTCGTCATGCTCAGGTTTAATATTTTCAAAGTTTTGTAGAAGGATATTTTTGTTACCCTTAATTGAAAAAAAATTCTCAAATTCGGTCCGTAGTGTTTTTAAATTATTAGTTTTATTTACAGCTTGTGATTCTAGATAAAAGTTTAATGCCGGACCTTGTATCTTAGATCTAAATAAAGCCAGCATTTCTTTTTCATTGTAAGAATTCAATTCCTGTATGTCTCGTAATTGATCGAAAAAAAAAGAAACAGTATTTGGGTTACCGTCATACGGTAATATGTTCAAAGATAAGTTGCTTTTCGGCGGCATGATGTAAATCAAAACTTATTCATATAAGTATGCAATTATCACTAATCACTAAATGTTTTCAACTATCATTATCAAAAAACAAATTTTTTTTTCTTTTGACTTCATACCCATATAAATTGCAACAAGAAACATTATTAAATTATAAGTATTTTAAAAATTCAATTATTTTCATATTTATGAATATATATGAAGTTGCAGAATTCCATAATAAATCTTTATGTAATTTTCTTTTTGTTTGCGTCATACATTTTTTTTTTTTTTTTTTAATTTAGATGTCCAGAAGAAGGTCACAGAACCAAATGTTATATTTATTAAAATTCTTATACATATATAGTTGTTTCTATTTTTTTTATTTAGAGAAATAATTTGGTTTAAAAGTTATATTAGGCCGTATCGTCCGTATCGTAGATCATACAACAACAACAAACCAACAAATTAATACACCAGGCACTTTCGGTTACGAAATATTAAGATGATTTTATTTACTTCTGGACATCAAATAGAAGAGATCAAAAACAAGATTAATGCAAACTATCTCTTACAAAAGATTGTCATTTTATACGATATTTCAATTACATCATTAAAAATTGTAAATGATATGCATTATTGTGCTAATACAAAAGAAATCTTTTCTTACGTACCATTTCCGTTCCTTCTAGATGTCTCATTTTTCAGAATTTATTCTTCTGAAGCACCTACGTACGTTGCATGCCGACCCGAACGAGAAGAGAGAGAGCTGCATAGGGGAATCCCCTAATTTTTTTTACCAACGCCGAACAGGGTTGCCGGAGAAAACAAAACGCGCCAAATGGCAAATTAAAAAAAAGCTAAATGTAGCCAAGCAGGCATCTTAAAGATTTAACTTATGAAAGTTTTAAACAAAAGAAGGCTGATAATTAGCCAAAAATAAAGGACAGTGACTGATTAAACTGAAACAGGAAGTGACATATTATCAATATTTTAGTTTTCTCATTGGCTAAAGTTAAAAAATAACCGTTCGCTTTCAAATAATGGAAATGACGTATGATGGGTGACACTGAATATAATTGGTTGAAATTTAAAGATACATTTTTTATTATTTTGTAATATTGCTTTACTTTTTTTTTTTTTTTTTTTTTTTTTTTTAAATAAAGAAAGTTTCTAGAAGGAATGGAACAATCTGGCAAGTTTGGGTTTGAAAAAAGAACAAGAATTTCATTGATTTTGAGAACAATGAAAATGAATTAAAGATACATTGATATTTAAAATATCATTTTGAATAAAGCCACATAAACAAAAACAAAATGATTTCTTTTTCTCAAGAACTGGAAATAAACATGGTATAATTTTAAAATGACAAAAAATAATGATATGAAGTGGGGGAAACACCACAGCAATCACCTTTGTATATTTTAAATAAATAAATAAATAAAATAAAATAAAATAAATTGTACAACACCCTAAATAAATTTATTAGTAAAATAAATAAAAAT
>OZ005654.1:208213095-208238037 GCA_963930645.1 Salticus scenicus
TGTTCACATTTAATTAAATGTATTTATTTTTATGTCAAAAGTAAAATGAACTCGTATTTATTTATTTATTTATTTTTCTGGCAACTAATAAATTATAACTAATATTTATTTTCATATTTTAATTAGTTAAAAGAAAACTTTGTAATGTAATATCTTTAATAACTTGATATATATAGTGTCCACAGAAAAAATTAACAATTTTTAGGGCTCTTTTAAAAAGTATAACATCTATGCAGTATCTTTTTAAAAAAAATCCTCAGTTTTTACTAAAAAAATGTCCAATTTTCATCACCAAAGTAGTTAAATCTAGACCAATTAAAAATAGGAGTGGTCCACCCAGAAGTGATCCCAACAAACTCTTTCTGTATTTATAAGATGGTACAGAATAAGTTTTCAGAAGGCCATACTTACTTTCTTTTATATCAGGTTTTGTCTGCTTCGCTGGTCATTATATTGCAATGAAGTCTCAAAATACCATACCATTAATAATAATAATTTTTAAAAAGTCATCGAAATCAGTCAAAATCTAAGTTAAAGTTCTGGATAGTAGTTTTCCACTCCCCACACTTCACAAAATCCCTTTATAGTGCATGTTGCATACACATATCTAACCCACACATTGAAAAATCAGGATTCTAAGATTATTTGAAGCAGAGTTATGTTTTAAAATGTTTTTTTGCTCCCTCCCCCCCCCCCACACACACCCTGTCCTTAAAGGCGGTATAGGAAATTTTCACAAGATCCCCTTATAGTGCGTGTTGGGAACACATAACCAGCTCGCACATAAAAAATCGCCTAAGATAGTTTGGAGCAGAGTTACATATGAAACCATGACTCCCCCCCCCCAAGGGAGATAAGGTGGAATTTTACAAAATCCCTTAGTAGTGTGTCTTGAGTATGCATAACCAATCGACATATGAAAAAATCGCTATTCTGAGATAATTTGGAGCTGAGCTAATCTTCAAAGCATTTTTTGCCCCCCTCCCCGCCTTTGAAGGAGTGGAGAGGGAATTTTCTTAAGATCCCTTTATAATGCATGTTGGGAATGCATAAACAACCAACATGTAAAAATTAATCTTACTGAGATAATTTGTAACAAAGTTATGCTTGGAAACATGCTTTTTGCCCCCCCTATCCCAAGGTTGGGATAAGACAGAATTTTACAAAATCTCTTTGTAGTACGTGTCTTGAATACGCATAACCAATTGACACATCGAAAAATCGCTATCCTGACGTAACTTGGAGGACAGTTACTCTTATAAACGTGTTTTTGCCTTAAGGGGGGGGGTGAAATTTCGTAAAATCCCTTTACTGTGAGTGTTGGTAAAGCATAAACAACTCACATTTACAAATTAATCTTGCTGAGATAATTTGAAGCAAAGTTATACTTGGAAAAGGTTTTATTGCCCACCCACCTTCCAGGGGAAAAGGGTCTTTCGCAAAACCCCATTACAATGGGTGTTGGACACACGTAAGTAAGCCACACACTAAAATTTGTAACCTCAGCTTCTATAGATTCTCCCGAATGAATTTAGCAATAAAAGGGGGGGGGGCTCAAATTTGCCCCCCAAATTTTGCTCGGAACTCCCCCCAAAATCGAAAATAACCAAAAATGAGGTTTTAGGAATATCCTCAAGAAGACACTTGGGGATTTTCTATATCTTTGTGCTATTATTGGTAGAGTTTTACTCGAAAATCTGCATTTTGCTAAATTTGCCCCCGAAAATCATTTTTATCTCACCCCCCCCCCCTTTAAAAATCCAAAACACAAATCACAGAAAATGCTTTTTTTGCACTCAAGTCTAATCTCTCTCTCTCTGCAATTTCTTCCCCGTGAAGCAATTTGGAGCCGAATTATGCTTATAAGGGGGTTTTTACATTCTGCCCCTTCCCCAGAGGACAGCGGAGGATATTTTGCAAAATCCCGCCTTAATGGGCATGAGGGTTCTAAAACCAACATGCTCACCAAAATTTGCGAGTTTGTCTCCCATAGAATTGCCATGGCTGTGTTGAGTCAGTGAACCACTGTTTTTACTCTTTTATTCCCCATTCTATCCTACCCACCCCCGAAGGGGTAAAGGGGGGAGGACTTTCACGAAACTTCATTACAATGGGTGTTGGAAACACGTAAGTAAGCCACACGCTAAAATTTGTAACCTCAGCTTCTATAGATTTCCCCTGATGAATTTGGTGATAAAAGAGGGGGAGCTCAAACTTGCCCCCCAAAATCGAAAATAACCAAAAATGAGGTTTTTCAGGGTTCATACTCCTCAGGGAAAACAGGGAATACTCAGGGAATTTGGAATTTGTTAAAAAAAGTCAGGGAAAACTCAGGGAAAATAAAAATTTTCATTAAAACTCAGGAAAAATCAGTTATAAAACCTGGAAAAACAAATGTTTTTTTTTCTCTCAAGTTATGTTTTTCTTGTTCAGCATCGTATCAAAATTTAAATGATTAAGTATTATGAAAATACGCACGTAAATAATGGTTTCTACATGAATTTCTATCATGATCGGCAGTAATATGACATCATACAGTGGAAGTAGCTATATTTTGTCCTGTCTAGAGGAGCATTTCTTGTAATATGTCGCTAATATTTTCTTGAAATTGTCTGGAAACTCAGGGAATGTTTTTCCCATATTTGAGTAAGAACCCTGTTTTAGAAATATCCTCAAGAAGACACTTGGGGATTTTGTATATGTTTGTGCTATTATTGGTAGAGTTTTACTCGAATATCTGTATTTTGCTAAATCTGCCGATGAAAATCATTTTTACCTCCCCCCCCCACCTTAAAAATCCAAAACTCAAATCACAAAAAAGTCTTTTTTTGCACTCAAGTCTAATCTCTCTCTCTGCAATGTCTTCACTGTGAAGCGATTTGGAGCCGAATTATGCTTATAAGGTTTCTTTTTTTTTTTGCCATCTGCCCTCCCCCCCCAGGGAGAACAGTGAATAATTTGCAAAATCCCTCCTTAATGGGCGTCAGGGTCCTAAAGCCAACGTGCTCACCAAGATTTGCGAGTCTATCCCCCATAGAATCTCCACGGCTGTGTTGAGTCACTGATTTTACTCTTTTATTCCCTGCCCTACCCCCAAAGAGGTAAAGAGGGGGGGGGGCTTTCACAAAATCCCGTTACAATGGGTGTTGGACACACGTAAATACGCCACACACTAAAATTTGCGACCTCAGCTCCTATAGATTTCCACGGACGAATTTAGCACTAAAAGGGGGGGGGGGGTCGAATTTGCCCCTCATAACTCTCCCCCCCAAAATCGAAAATCAGAAAAAATCAAAAATGAGTTTTGCAAATACCTTCAAGAAGACGTTCGACTTTTTTTAATTATATATATATATATATATATATATATATTTGTGCTATTACTGCTAGAATTTTACTCGAAAATCCATACATTGCTAAATTTCCCCCCGAAATCCTTTTTACCCCCTCTCCCTGCTTAAAAATCCAAAATCGCAAAAAGTGATTCTGTTGTGCTTAAGTCTAGTCTCCTCATCTGCAATTTTGTCATTGTGAAGTAATTTTTAGCTGAGTTATGCTTATAAAGGTGTTTTTTGCCATCTGCACTTCCGAAAATCATTTTCACCCCCTTCCCCCCTTAAAAATCCAAAATTTCAAAATCGCAGAAAGTAATTTTTTCGTATTCAAGTCTAGTCTCCCCATCTGCAATTTCTTCACTGTGAAGTCATTTGGAGCCGTGTTACATATATATATATATGTGTGTTTTTGCTTTATGTGCCTCTGAAATTTTTTTTAACGGTCAAGACATGTTCGGAACATCTAAAAATGTATAAATCCATTGAAAACTGAAGATAAAAAAATTTCACGAATCGAATATTTTCTTTATAAATGTATGGAAGAAACTAATGAAAATGTGTTAGAAATAGTTTTGGCACGACATCAAATTATCACACATTAGTTTTCAAACTTAAGATATGTGTTAAAAAAAATGAGTTCAAAAAATTCCATTCCAATGTCAAGTCAAATGAGTATAAAAACTTTTGCTTCGCTATGTTTTTTACAGGCGATATTATTGTCATGGCGATGTGTTTACGTAAACCCATATAAGCTCTAGCATCATGAAACCCATTCAACATTAATATTGCTATATATTTATTCACTTAATTTCACCTATCTTCTTGCTATAGCTATAATAGACATCATGAATCTACGTCATGAATTCAATCTTTTCACCTTTTTCTGTATTCAACAGAAGAAAGTATTTTAAAAAATTAGTAATTAAAAAAAAAAAAAATATTTCCAGTTTTCGATGGATTTACATGTTTTGAGAGATCCAGAACACAATTTGACCGTTTTTAGAAAATGTATATCTGTGTGCGACAAAAATTTTGATCCAACTATATCTCAGGAACTACTGCACTGTACAGAATTACATATAACTTTATATGCAGCTGCACCATTTTTTTTTTCAAAGAGAATTGTGAGTGCTATGTGTGTCTCTGTGAGGTCTGCAGACTCAGCTCAGTACTAGTTCCTGGCTGAACATCGAGATTCTCGTTAGTGACATGCACTTCCTTTAATCTTCCTGAATATTTTTATTTTGATGAAAAAAAAATGTGTGCCCCCCCCCCCCTTTTTTTTTTCTTAATTGCGGGACTCTGAGTAGTTTCTTGGGACACTTTGCTCACACCTTCTATTCCCTTTTGCCGTCCAGACAGTCTTCGTCAATGCACGCAACAGATCCTCTATTGCACTTAAGATTTTTCAAGGAGTTATTTTTTTTTTTCTCTCTCTTCTGGTGCTTCACTCAGGTAATAGCCCTGCTAGTGCTAACATAGGGTATAGTCTCCCGAGACTAATATTCTAAATCTATAATATAAAAATTAATAATTATTAATAAATAACATTTGTAACGTATTTAAAAGATATTAATCCTTTTCTCTGAACCTTGGACATAATATTTATGCTACAAATACGAGTGTTGGTATTAGTTTAATAGCCCTCTTCACTTACCGTCGCCAGAAACCCAAGCCAATGTTATTCTGGGAAATTTTCTTTACAAATAACTTATTAACTAATACATATTTTTAAATTCTGTTTTCACATTCTGAACATTCTCAACCGTTAAATTAACGTCCCTATTTTTTAAATGTAATTTTTTTTTTTTTTTTTTTTTTTGAAATTGCAAGATCAAAAATTTCACCTACTGAAAATTCGTATTTTGCAGCTTAAAATAAAATATAAAAAATTAAAAGAATACTTTTTTAAAAAAATTTCCATCAATTTAAAGTTGGGAATTTTCAGAATGTGAAAATAGAATTTAAAAATATGTATTAGTTAGTAAGTTATTTGTAAAGAAAATTTCCCATATAATAACATTAGCTTTCGTTTCCAGCGATGGTGAGTGAAGGCCAATTAACTGCGCTATAGTCTTAAACCATAAGGGAAGTGCTCTCTGTGGGGTTTTTCCAAAAGGTCCTAGTATGCATCTGTGCAAGTTTGAGAGAAAATTACGAAAAACTTTGAAAGGCTAGGTTGACAGGCATGATCTGAGATCAAACCCAACACTTCATGTTTACCAGCTTTTTGACATCAGAACTTCTCAGCCACTGACTGGTGAAGCAGTACACATACAAACGTTAGCATAAAACAATTTTATTTGTCTAGCTTCTTTTTCAAACTAATACTTACATAATTGCATATTGGTAGCACATTATGAAATTTCTTTTTTTTCTTGGCATACTAGTTTTCACTTTTCCTGTATATTGTAGTCTGTGATTCACCACAACAGTCTTTGGCATTTATTTTATAAAAATATGTAAACTGAATTTATAAAACAAAATTAGGGATAGCAGTGAGGTCACTGGAATAATACGGCCACTTCAATTTTAAACCAATATTGTGATTATGATTAAGTTAAAACTGGGGGAGGGAGAGGCAGAATCTCCGAAATATTTGTGCTATATCTTAAGTTTTATAAACATTATTTGTTTTACTTTTCGTTTTTATTTAAAATGTTAAATTTTCACAAACTATTTTTAATTATTTATTTGAGGTAATAGGAGAAATGACAATAATATCACCCACCACATTCATATATTTTTTAATAAATCAATTTATAAA
Source organism: Salticus scenicus (assembly GCA_963930645.1). Taxonomy (NCBI): domain Eukaryota; kingdom Metazoa; phylum Arthropoda; class Arachnida; order Araneae; family Salticidae; genus Salticus; species Salticus scenicus. The sequence continues at coordinate 208,219,198 of OZ005654.1, forward strand.
GTTAAATTCTCCTAAAAAAAAAAAAAAAAAAAAAAAAAAGAGGCGGGTGGGGGGTGGGGGTAGCAATATTTATAATACATTTTATTATTTATAAATTCATATGACTGATATCCAAAAAAGTTCATTTTTATTTGTAAATGCAAACGGAAAAAAAAGAAGCAATCAAATAAATAAAATGCGAATACAGTGAAATACGTTTAACACGAAAACACTTAACATGAAAAATCGGTTAACAGGAAATGATATAGCGGTCCGGACCGTGTACTATGCTATTTAATTCATTTTTGTTTCTTTTAACACGAAACAAAAATCGTTTAACACGAAAGAAAAAAAAAAAAAAAAAAAAAAAAAAAAAAAAACCTCGCTTTCGATCTTCAGTGACATGTTTGCTGCACAGAGATGCCAACATTTTAATTTATTCCGGAGCCTTTTTAACTCCGCCTTCATTTTCATACCACATTTTTCTTAAAAGTAATGTTTCCTTATTTTATTGTAGTTATAATATTGAAGGAAAATAGTCTATAAGTGGTGCGGATTAAAGGCGGGGATAAAAATGCTCCGAAAAAAATTATAATGTTGGCGACTATGCTACGATATGTTGCCGTCGATGATCATGTGTGAACAGCACCGAAAATGAGATTTTTGACATCGTTCATAATTAAAATGATTCCGCTTATGTAAATTTTGATGACGAATCTGACAACTGAATCAATGATGCAGTTTCTGTCCCTTCTGTTTCAAAAATGAAGAAAGTAATGAGTATCTGCAGTTATTTAGTGTGCATTTGAATTGAGAGATGAATAAAACAATGGATGATCTCAATCAATTTTTGAACAATATGGTGCTGAAAAGACACTTCGGTAAAAGATATCTGAATTTTTTTCCGAAACACAATAATATTTATACTTAATTTTTATCCTAATGGATGCAAGTTAGTAGTAGTTTTACTGAAAATGAAAATAAAAATTGACGACATGGAAAACATTGGCGGATTTTGTACATTTTCTACAAATCTTTTTACACGAAATTCTTTTAACACGAAAAAATATTTCGGTCCCCTTAGTTTCGTGTTAAACGTTTTTCACTGTATATATATATATATATATATTTTCTGAAAGAAGTCAAATTAAACATTCTAAAAACCTTTATATAAATTATATTTACTTAAACTTACAGAAGAAAGTAGAATGAGAATCAGGCATATCAACCATCAATAAAATTGTATAAATGTAATAATAACAATATGGCAGTAACTTTTGTGAAAATAGCTATATTACTCTCCAACAATGTATATGAAAACTTTTGCTCTTCATGCACAAGCCGTTAATAATTAGGGGGTCATAATCATCTTCTCCTGAACTCCCCCCCCCTTCTCTCCTTAAAGAGTTTCAGCCTTTGCTTTTTTTTTCTATTTATCTTTTTTTTTTAGTCCATTTTCGTCCATTTTCAATTACAACAGACTTACTTTAAAGCTTACTTTTTTACTTTTGGTAAAAAACTAATTAAGACATAGAGGAAAGAATTTCTTGCTTAATAGGGAGTCAGTATTTAAAATTTCTGGAAAGGCTAAGCTCCTACAGAAAATTTTCTACCCCACACTGTCGGCACCACTGGATCACAGCTATTCTTAAGAATTAACATAATTAAAAGTGAAAAAGAATAACTATCAAATTCTTCCACAAAAATGGATACTTAGCTGCAACTGTTAAATTTTGATATCAATTAAATTCAAGATAGTGTACCTGATTGCCATTTTTAACTCTGCATTAAATTATACCTGAAAATTATCATCCAAAATATGAGTTCATTATTCATATACTCATCCTTTAATAGTATAAATGACCAAGAGTCACTTTTTTGCTTTTATAAAATATAAATAAGATCTTCTCAAAAATAAAGTATAATAAAATAATTTATATATTATTTATTTTTTCATTTTGGAGATTCAATAATTTCATTTTTTTTTTTTTTAAATTGATAATATATCTATAAAAAATGTATTTATTTTCTTTTACATTATTCAAAACACAAATACAGAAAAATCCGAGATCAGCTGAATAATTTAAAATAAAAACACTAAAAATGACACTAGCCATTATACATATCATAAAATTTATTCTTCATTTATAAATACAATTTAAGCAACACAGAAATAACTATTAGACAGCATTCATAGGAAAATAATTTAAAAACTTGATTCATGAGAAAATTAACATATAATGAACTTTTCATCTTTCATGATAAGGTATTTCAACAAAATGTGTAATAATATAACAAAATGTGTTTTTCACAGCTTCCGATATTTAATACTAAGTACCAAATATGCTATAATCCCAAGAAAATTAAAATATTATTTACTAATATTATTGTAACATATTAATTAAGATAAAATTACGCAAGTTTTCAAAATGATTCATTAGTAGAATTTTATTTCTATTGAGTGTAAAATTTCTATTCTACAACTTACAGTCAGGAAATAGTAGAAATTTGCTACATAATTATTTATAGATTAGTTTCATATATTAAGAAATTGAAATCGTTATTAAAAGGTACACTGAAATTATTAAAGCTAATCTTTCAAAATATATTCTCATGCTTATTCCTTGAAATTTACAGTTTCAAGAAATAAGTAAAAACTTAAAAATAAATAAACGCATGAACACAAAAACCCTCCACCCTCGATTTCGGAATAGGATCGGCCGTCGGGAACGGAGCCGAAGAGAAATGCGCCAGATTTTTTGGCGCAATTCTGTTTTCGCCACGCGCGTGACGAAATCGCTACACTTTGGAGTATCGCTGTGCTGTTGCTAACTTAAAGGAAATTACGTGTGGAAATGGTTAGGTCGACCAGATCAAAGTACCTATACAATAGAGAAGGGTTAAAAATTGTTACAATTATCAAATTATGGATTATTTTTTTTATTCCTAATATATAAGGACTAAAAATAAGGTATTGATTAATAATTTACTTTCTATATATATATATTTTTAAACTTAGAAAAATGCTTTCAAAATATAAGGAAAGCGCAGCTGACGTCACGCTCAGGGCAAAACACTCTACTTAGGGCAAAACATTGGTATTTCCACCAATACGGATTGTCCTTTTGCTACTCATGAGTGGAAAAGATTGATTAAAGGAGCGTTTGCTTGTAAACATGCCCTTTCCTTATAGGTTGTCCTCATTTGTCCCCAGAAAATGGGGACATTTTGTCAGCCTAAAATGGGAGGAGATAATTTTAATCATCTTCAGAGGGATGGATCTCTCGCCTCGGTAACTCCCAGATGTATTAATTTCGGAACATGCAGAACGTTCTAACCATGATAGATTTTACATGTACCAACCACTATCAGTCCACACGACATTCTTCGAACAGCTCAAGAATCGAATCCGCACGTGTGTTGTTGTTGAAAGTTGAGTTGGTTTTATGTCGCAATATTTTTAGGCCATGGCTATTAGTGACGGGCTAGAATTCGCTTCTTTGAGTACTCCATAGATATACCATCACAATTTTTAGAGGGCATTGTGACAACGATCGATTTTACGCGCATCAGCTACCATTTAAATGCAAAACGATTAGTCACCAATTCGAGTGTTCAATTCGTAATCTACAGTCGGCAGCAAAAGTACCCGAGCACTATCAAAAATCTCTATGTAAAAAAAGGACACTTAATACAGTTTTGTTAAATAAATCCTTGTCGAATCCTGTTCTTAGTTTGTCTAAGTACACGATTCGACAAGGATTTATTTCGACCAATTATGAGCTCGTGGTCTAGTAACCAGGAAATCCAAACCCCCATTCTTTTATGTTGCATCGAATATTTTTACGAATTTCATTCATCCTCTGCATAAAGAATCAATTTTTTTCATATTGCCGGAAAGACCACGGTAACATAACTATTAGATTGCCGAGCTCACCAGTTAAAGATTAAGAATTTGATGCTCGAACAATCCGAAAGCTGTTCTATAAATTAACGGTGGCTTGCGCACATAAATTCATCAAGTTCAAAATGTACTACATGCATATAGATAAATACAGTCGGCAGCAAAATTACTGAAGCACACACCCTCACATTTCATATATATATATATACTTAGCTTGGCCGCTTATTTTTATCATCAGCTTACTTTTTCATAAACAACATAAGACTAAGATCATGACTCGACAAACATTTACTTAACAAAACAATATTAGGGAGCAAATTTTAAATAGGAATTACTCCTACCGCTTCAATAATTTTGCTGCCGACGGTACCACTGTGGGTTAAATACATCGACGAGATTTTAGAGTACACCCGAACTAGTAACCTTTCTGCTTTCGAACGCTGCATCCCACATTATCAATTCCTTCGCGAAACCGACATTCCATTTCGACCAAGGCAAGTTTCCTCTTCCTTTGTTATCACTGTTTTATAGTTCAATACGGTATAAATTAAACATAAATCACAGCCTACACTAGCTTAAGGTGACCATATTTTCAAACACTGGATTGAGGACAAATTACCGTTTGTCCCCAAATCGAAGTAAATTTCGAGGACATTGAAAACTCTATTTGGGGACTTTTTCGAGGACATAACAGACCAGTATCTATATGCATTAATAATAAAAAGAACTCAGATTTATACATTTCAAAATGTTTTGAAATACTTTTTTCTATGAAAAATTGTTGAGCCTAAGGTATGTTTATGCAAATTAAACTATCTGAGTATTATTAAAATAATCAAGTCTATAGAACCCATTTACACTTTATTATAATGGGTAGGAGAGACCACAAAATAACAGTATTTCATTTTCATCTTCAGAATTCCCACTTCCAGAAATGCAGAAATTATTCCCGATTATATAACTACAAGACAATCATTTCTTTTTATTTCCTACCAATGTATCAATACAATTTCAGGTGGTCAAATAACTGCCATTTTTGTCAAAATTTCATTAAACAAATTTTATTTTTCACTTAACATAAATCGGTTCACTTAACAAATACAACTATTCTATTGTTTACAAATGCACAATATTACTTTTATTTTATTTTATGTTAAATATTAACATTTTTGTTCTTAAGAACAATATTTAATTGAATTCGATTATTCGTTTTCCTCTATCACGTGATTGAGCAGACGACGGTGGAAGATCCCATTCATTAGCGATCGAACAAACATACATACAAATACAAAAAAAAAAAAAAAAAGAAGAAGAAAAGAAAGAAAGATAAAGAAAATTAGCCAATAAGAGGGTCCTAAACTTCACACTCTATGGCTTTTCTTTTGCATGAATTCCATTATGCCTCTTCAGCCTAGCTATTTGAGAAAATCCTTTAGAACATTTTTCACACATGTTTTTTCTCCTGTATGAACGCGAAGATGTGCCATTAAATGTTTCTTTTGCGAAAATCCTTTAGAACATTCTTCACACACAAATGGTTTTTCTCCTGTATGAAGGCGAAGATGATCTCTTAAATTACTCTTACAGGAAAATCCTTTTGAACATACTTCACACATGTATGGTTTTTCTCCTGTATGCATTTGAAGATGACTCTTTAAATTACTTATTCGAGAAAATCCTACAAAACATTCGCCCACCAGCGGCCGAGCGGTTCTGCGCTCAAAGCTGGTAGACGTGAGGTGCCGGGTTCGATCCCCGGTCGCGCTCGTCGGCCTAGCCGTTCGGAGTTTTCCGTGGTTTCCTCCGAAACTTGCGTAAATACGGGCTGGGACCCCTTAGAAAGACCTCCACGGAAGGCACTCCCCCTCAGGCCTAGGACCCCAGTGTTGTCAATCGGCCTTAATCCCTAACACCAACACTAACACCTACAAAACATTCTTCACACACATATGGTTTTTCTCCCGTATGAATTCGAAGATGTTGTTTCAGTGTACTTTGTTGAGAAAATCCTTTAGAACATTCTTCACACACATATGGTTTTTCTCGTGTATGGATTCGAAGATGACTCTTTAGATCACTTTTTCGAGAAAATCCTTTAGAACATTCCACACACACATATGGTTTTTCTCCTGTATGCATTCGAAGATGACTCTTTAAATTACTTACTCGAGAAAATCCTACAGAACATTCTTCACACACATACGGTTTTTCTCCTGTATGAATTCGAAGATGACTCTTTAAATTACTTATTTGAGAAAATCCTTTAGAACATTCTTCACACACATATGGCTTTTCTCGTGTATGAATGCGACTATGTCTCATGAGATTTTTTTTATTGGAAAATCCTTTAAAGCATTCGTTGCACACATTCGGCTTTTCTGTGGCTTTTATGGGTTGATGTATATTCATATTTACAATAATTAAATTAATTATAAGATTTGTCAAAAATAATTTGTGTTTCCTTTAAATGCATGTGCAGCTAAGTGTGTTTAGTGCTCTCAAGATAAACTAATAACAGTAAACAAGCGGGTTACCATAGTATTCCAATTTTTTTTTTTTTTTTCTTCACAAAATTGCAACTTTAATAATCAGATAAAATCTCATTAACATTAATTACTTTAACAATCTACACTCTACACAAAGACGAGTTCGATGAAACATAGCACTAGCGTCTGCGGATTGAATATGGTATTATGGAGCAGAACTAATCAATATCTCTCTTGTATTTCTCCTATATATTCTTTTACTAGCAGGCTTTGCCCGCTTCGCTGGCCACTAAATTTAAAGGAAACTCGTTTCTATATAGCTTTATAAAAATAAAATAAAATAAATTACTGAAATTGTTCAAAAGCTCGCTCCAGGTCCCTGCTGCATTCGGCAGCGATTTGGTCATCAACTGCAACTCGGGCGCTTGTCCCTATTACCTGCGACAGTAGTTTACCAATGAGCTTCCATTTAGGTGCTTATTATATAACAGTTTCGAAATAGATAGTATCGAAAAAATTGGAGTTTCCCTTTTATATTTGAATCCCAGTTACTTGTGAACAACACTATACGTGTTGTTCACATGTAACTCGGACTGGACTCAAACGTAACTGGGTTTAGACAACATAATATTTGCTTTTACGTTATTTCATATGTTTTTTTTGTTTATCCAATCAACCATTAAATGACAGCAATTTCATGCCAAATATAATAATATGCTGTGACCGGCTACGTCTGTCGCATGAGACAATTAATTTTTTGTGTTTATATATAATTCATGGGTTGTAAACCTGATAGTACAGCCTTAATATAGTTCTCTTTGGCGGCTTTTGAATTTTTGTCACCATTTTAGACGTAATCCATTGCAACAATAAGACTTAATCCCTTGTAACAATATGCTATGAGCGCTATTTCTGCCGTATTTTAGACAACTAATCTTTTTATGGTTATATATATTTCCCATTAAACATATTTTTATTTATTTATTTAAATATTAATTTGAATTTTTCAAATATTTCTGTTCGACAGCGTGAGAGTGCAGTAATACACAGAGGTTCATTTGTTTGTATGAGAAATTAGCATAGTGATTATTATATAAAAAAATAAATAAATAGGTAAACATTATCGTGTTACACAACTTTATTATGTCGCTCCATTGGCGGCTTTTCAATTTTTGTCGCCATATTAGCGATGGATTTTTTTTTTTTTTTTTTTTTGTATGAAAAGGGGAAGACTATTTTGCTAATAATTTTATCAGACTCTTTTTTTGTTTATACATAAGAATCCTTTATACTCTGCTTACATTTTTAATGCTTTTTAGGTTTAAAATAGTGCTTGTTTAAATAAATTTCCTATCTTTAAAACTGCATTTGTTCTGTAAATTTTGTGTAAAAATAAATCATTTATGTTTTTATATATTTGATGCGCTACTTAGATTAAAATGGCTGTTGCTATATTAAACTTCTTGTCGAAAAACATTCGGTGTACTTCAACACCAAAATTTAAAAAATCGCCCAGCAGGATCCGTTAATGAAACTGATAAAATAAAAATATGGTTCATAGAGTTTAAATAATCTATTTAAAAAAATTTTTAAAACCCAAATTATTAATCTATCGTATCACATACATAGATATAGTAATAATATACAGATTGATCATTGGGGACAAAAAAGTGATTCCTTTTCACTCGGGAAAAGACGGCGATTTTACCAAAATATGGCAGTCTTTCCCCGAGTGAATACACACGGGAATATGCACGAATGTTTTAGCAAATAAAATTCATGAATAATTTATTTACTAAAGGTGAATGAAAAGCCCCAGATATAGTTTCAAATTCATTCTTCTTTTTTTTTTTTCCTTCAATACCACTTAATGGCTGATTCCAAAGCTTTTTTTTCGGCATCAAAAATCTTTGCACGATAATATGGGGATGATAGATCTATATACAGTCGGCTGCAAAATTACTCGAGCACTAGCCAATAATTCCTATATTTAAAAAGTACACTTAAGACTGTTTTGCTAAGTAAATCCTTGTCGAATCATGTTCTTGGACTGATTAAGAACATGACTCGACAAGGATTTATTTAACAAAGCTGTATTAAGTGTACTTTTTTTTGGCAAGGATTATTGCTAGTGCTCGAATAATTTTGCAGCCGACTGTATATTATTATATCTATGATCACATAAATCTTTTCGAAAATAGAATAAAACTTAATTTGAAAAAAATAATAATAACTTTTGTTTATTAACCAAAATAATTGATGAAATTTGAAATGCAAGTTGGTCTTGTGGGGTACAGGCTGTATATTATATTTTTGTGTTCGTGAGAGAAAATTTAAAAGAATTTGAAAACTGCAATTTTTAATCCCTTTTAAAAATCATGTGACTTAATGTGAAGCAGATTTTTCATTTTTTTTCTCCTAGCGGTTTCCATACAATCTTCTGCTGTTTTCACCTAAAATTCATACTTTAGTTAATTATAAAAAGTCTAATTGTCCGATTGATAAGCTGTTTAATGCATCGGATTTAAAAAAAAATTCCCTTTCATTTGCTATCTTATTTGTAACGATGCGACTGATATTTCTAATTTATTTTCTAATCTTTCTGATTTATTTTCCTCATTTTAAATAAGTGTACGTTTTTTTTTTTTTTAATTATTATTATTTTGTCGAAAAAAAAATGGCAACAATTAAATTATGGATAAAATTTTAAAATTTAAATGTCTTATTTATCAGAAATTAGAAGGTTTTTATTTTCACATTTTAATTAATTAAGAAAAAATTAATCATCCGATTGATAAGCTGTTTAATGCATCGGATTTACAAAAATTTCCCTTTCATTTGGTGTCTTATTTGTAACGATGTGAGTGATATTTCTAATTTATTTTCTAATCTTTCTGATTTATTTTCCTCATTTTAAATAAATATACGTTTTTTTTTTTTTTTTTTTTAATTATTATTATTATTTTGTCGAAAAAAAATTGGCAACAATTAAATTATGGATAAAATGTTAATATGCTAAAATGTTCATAGCTAATTGTAAACATCCTACATGTAAACAAATTGACGTGTTTATTATGTCGAGATAAACTTGAAAAGAGATTGACGTATATTTATTTTATATTTTGCCTATGTATGAGTTATTATTTCACATATGCATTTAAGTGAATTAGTAATTAATAATGCTGGAATCCAAATGTTTATTTTGTGTGTGTGTGAAGAACTTATTGCAAGGTATGTTCACAACATTCAATGGTTTTATAATTATTAGTTTAATGTCTGTAAGTTGTATAAGTGCCTAGAATTAACATTTCTTTTATTTTTTTAATTAAAACATAATATTTTGTACATTATTGCTATAACATATTGAAATATTAGTATCTGATCTTATATCAGGTAATTTGTTTAGACATTTGAAAACAAATTTGACTTAAAATTATGATATAATTGTGATCATTCGCCTTTTAATTAGTATATTAGTTAGGTGTTTATTTTGTTAAATATCACCGTTTGAAATGAAATTGGTCGAACTGATGATAACATGTAATTATCAGTTCAATCATTTTTATAATGATAATATCGATGAATATATTTATTACACAGTACATTTTGAATATTATAGTGAGATATATTTACATAGAATAGATTACATTATGTAGACTGTTGATTAAGTAGTACACATACATTCTGAGTGAAGTTAATTTGAATTTATAAAAACAAGAATTAATTTTTGTTAATTGTTAATAATAATACAGTTTATGGTATGACTTAGCGTGTTTTTAATAAATCAATAATTTGGCACAATTTTGCTATTAACCTTGGAATTTACAAACCTTTAGGGAAGGAAAGTTTATCAAAGAATGCTATACTCAAAATGGCAGAAAATGAAATTGCATCAAAATACATTAAAAAAAAAAATTAAATGCAAAAAATGTATAAAGTACAATAAAAAAAAGAAACAGTTGAAAAGCTCAAAATTATAAATAATCACAGTTTAAAGAAGATCGAAGAGAAATGAAGGAACAGTGTTTCTTGGAAAGTTCTCTAGTTATGAAGTTTATCCTATGCCAGCTGGACCATAGCTTCAGTGCACGAAATTGATTTTGTGCCTGTAGACATGGGCTTGCTAGCGATTTTTATTAATATCGACATCAGATAGAAGAAGAAAGAGGAGGATAAGCTTATTGAAGACACGGTTCCTTGTGACATGCTGTAAATAAATCTAAAAATAGATCAGCATTGAAATTTGACATGTGATTTTCTTGTATCCTTTTCAGTTGTTTGCCACTCGAAATTTTGTATGTTTTTTTAATTTTATGGTGTTTGTTTATAAAAATTTTGTTATAATTCATTTATTTTATTTATTTATTATTATTATTTTTTATTTGTAGATAGGGTAAGTGCACCAGTGATTGACACTTTTAGAGCAATCTCTGATGTTTTTAATGTTCTAGTCATCAGAAAATATTTTCAGAAATCTTAAGTAAGTACATATGGCATGAAAGACATTCAGAACCACATATATGTTAAAATATATACATTTTATAATAATTATTTTTTTATGAATTTTTATTTGGCACCAACTCAATGTTCCAGTAATTGACACTGACAGTTTTTCCTTTTATCAGCAATTGGACCCCTATGTTTCATTGTTTGACACTGCTAGTTATTCATTTTATCAGTTATTAGCACCCTATGCCCCAGTGTGTGACAAAAAAATGTTAAAATTCTTATACGTAAAATATGATTTTATGATTTTTCTTATTTATTAATTATTTCGGGATAGATGTCAATTAGTGGAGCATGCCAATCACTGGAGCACCTGCCCTATATCTTTATCTGACGAATTTGAAATAAGCAATTTCAGTATATAAATCTATAGTTACAAAAAATTGCACATTATCCTTAAATATTAAAATATGTATTTATATAGTTACTGTTTAAAAAAGACTGAAGAAGAAAAGAAAGAGCAGTTTTCCTCAGAAAGTTCTCCATTTGTGAAGTCTTTGCATCCTACGCCAGCTGGAACATATCTATAGTGCACAAAATTGTTTTCGTGCCTGTAGATGTGGGCTTGCTAGCTCATTTCATTATCACTGATGTCAGATGGAAGAAAAGGGAGGAAAAGCTTATTGAAGAAAGAAAGTTCATCATGACATGCAGTAAATAAATCTTTTCTTAAAATAGATAAACATTTATTTAATTTTCTTGCATTCTTTTGAATTGTTCGCCATTTGAACTTTTGTATGTTTTTTAATTTTATGGTGTTATTTATTTTGCTATTACTTAATTTTTATGGTAATATTCAATTGTTTCATTCAAATCGAACATAGTTTGATCAATTAGCAACAATTCAGCTTTAGTCCAAAGAAAAAACACATTTTTCATTAATTGGCAACTTTTCGCTTACACTCCCTGACTCAGAATTTTACATATTACATATAAATTTAATAAGATAAAATTTTTAAAAATGCTCCATGCAAAATAATTTTTAATTCTACTGCTGAGATCTTAATCATGAGACTTGGAGATTTAATCACCACACACCCAAAATTTTACAAATTTCATGAAAATTTTTAAGTTATACTTCATTTTTAACAAATTGTTTTTGAAGACAGCCTCATCTAGTAAATTAAAAAATAACAATTTAAGTATAAGTTTATTATTACCACCAAGAGAGAAAGAAAAAAAAGCACAGCATCCTAAAATGTTTAAAAAGTGAAATATTTGTGGCTGCAGCTATGGGTCTGCTAGCATATTTCACAAATATCATGAAACGGAAGAAAACAGAAGAGAAAATAAGAAAGAACTGGCGTTTTAAAGTAATAAGTACACAACTTTGAATAAACACCATAAAATGCTATAAATTCACAATAATTGTTTTGGATCGAAAGAATACATGACCCTTCATCAGGCGAACAAAGGAAGCACGAGTGCTGCAACCAAAGTGGCAACACACCCTGCCGCTTTGATATCAGCATTTGTGCTTACCGACAGTGACACGATCTAATTAAAGAGAAAGCAAGAGACAGAAGAAAACGTCCACTACCGATGGCATGGACCACGAGGAAGTAAGCTGATGAAGGAGGAAACCCCCTCACAAAAGCAGCTATTTAGACTTGCATAAAGCTGTAATGTAAGGTTTTATTCTTTACAAAAATTTTCAGCAAATCGCTAAAATTGATGCCAAGATCAACGTTTGCGTCGGCTACAAACTTGGCAGCCTGACGAGATTAGTAATCGAATTTGGTGACAAATATTGCTTCAGGAGAGCCAGAATTTGTAAATCTTTTCTCAATTTTAACAGAATTATTTGTTTTGGAAAATGTATCATTTCTCACCACTAATTTTTGCCTACAAGAATAAAAGCAGGCAATTTATACTGAAATTATTTTCATTGAACACTAAGCTGTGTTTAATATTTAAACTTAAAAACTTGTTCACATACCATAAAATTAATAAAACCACTACCAGTTCCAAAAGGACATGGTCTTTCTTTTTCAGGTGCAAAGCACTTGCTATTACCTTGGAGAAAAAAGCAAGACTGATGGTTTTTGTACCTGAAAAAGAAAGGCCATGTCTTTTCGAAACTGGTAATGCTTTCATAATTTTATGGTGTATGAAAAAGTTTTTTTAATTTATTCATTGTACACCAGTTTTTTTATTTTTGTACTGTCTAAGCTGAGTATTTGCCAATGGTATTTTCTGTAATAAGCCATAGAAAATTCCTGAAAAATTTACAATTGGTGGTATATATAATCTTATCATCAGGACTGTTGTAGTTGGAGTAGCTTTTTTTTTTTTTTTTTTTTTTTTTTTTTTTTTTTTTTGCTTGTCTTCAGGAATGTTCATGGACTAGAACCTGCCTGTTTAGTTACAAATCAATTACCTCACACAAAAATATCAATGTTTCCATAACCATATGTATATTCCAATAGATGTATAAGTAAGTCGTGGTGTCCACGTCAGATTCTTTTTTTTTTTTTTTTTTTTTTTTTTTTAATGCTAGCTAAGCAAGCATACATGTATGGTACCGTGACCACTACTATACAGATTTTCATGCAAAATGTGTAAGTTGTATCCAGTGATATTTTTTTCTCTTTTGGTTTTAATGGTTGCAAAGTGAGTTCACATGCATGGAAGTGATCGCTACTATACAGATTTCTATGCATAGTGAAATAGCTCAATTTTAAATATTTGTTTTATTAATCTTAAAAATAGGCTTCCATATTAAGGAAGTATTAATAAAAAATATGTACAACTGTATTAAAATATAGCTATAATTTATTATAATGTATGCAGGCACCGACTTACGGCAGGGCATACGGGGCAAATGCCCTGGGCCCCCCTTCTGGAAGGGGACCTCCTACAGGCGAATACAGAAATTCTGCAACCTAAAGACCTCTTATGCCACTGCAAGGGGGCCCCCCAGAATAGGCTTGCCCCGGGGCTGCAGGTAGTCTAAGTCGGGCCCTGAATGTATGTACGTGTAACATCGTTAAGGCAATTAATTCGTCCTTTAATAAAGATTTTCTTTTTAAAGTTTAAATTATTAAAATAAATATGGCTGCAATATTGACAAGTAAGTTATACTAGGGTGCCTTGATAGAAAGAATGACAACATACGAAGGACTGTCATTGGCCAAAATTTCTATTTTACCAAATCTATGGAAAAAAAAAATGATCAGGTGTACTTTGAAAATTAAGTGAATGACAGTAAATTTTAGTCTTTATTTTATTTTATTTATTTTTTTAATAGGAAAATGTATTATTTATTACTAAATACAAAACTTTGAATAAACACCATAGAAGCAAACACTCGCAACAATTGTTTCAGGTTAAAAAAAAAAAAAAAAAAAAAAAAAAAAAACCTTCATCAGGCAAAAAAAAGTACACATGAGTGCTGTAAAAGAAGCAACAACACACTGTTGCAAGTTGCACTGTGTTGCTGCTTTCTTACAGCACTCGTGCCTACTTTATTCAATTGAGGAAGGGCTAGGTTTTCTTTTGACCCGAAACAACTGTTGGAAGTTCTTGCTTTTATGGTGTTTATTCAAAGTTTTGTAATTATTACTTTTAAATGCCAGTTCTTTGATGCTCTTTTATAATGTACTAGCAGGCTTTGCCTGCTTCGCTTGTCATTATATTGAAATGAATTTTCAAAATGCTATACCATTAATAATTTTAAAAAATCATTGAAATCAGTCAAAATCTAAGTTAAAGTTCTCGCTACCTTCGGTAAAGGTTTTTTCACTTGCCACACTTCACAAAATCACTTTATAGTACATGTTGCATACACATACCTAACCAACACATTAAAAATCAGGATCCTGAGATTATTTGAAGCAGCACTATGTTTTAAAACGTGTTTTTACCCCCTCCCCGCTCTTAAATGGAAGAAGGAGGAGGGAATTTTGCTAAATAATTTTATATTATGAGTTCGATATATAAACTGGCCCACACATCGAAAATCTCCTTCTTAAGATAATTTACTGCAGAGTTTACCCCCACCCCTAAGGGGCGGTAGTGTGGAATTTCACAAAATCACTTTGTAGTGTGTGTGCAATATGCATAAGCAGTCCACACATCAAAAATTGCCATTCTAAGATTATTTGGAACAGAGTTACGCATGCAAACATGTTTTTTAGTCTCCCCCCCCCCAACCCTCAAGACGGGAGATGTCACTGAATTTCAAATAATCCCTTTGTAGTTTGTGTGTGTTGAATACACATAACCAATCGACATATCAAAAAATCACTTTCATGAGATAATTTCATAGCTGCTGTTTTTAATCTTTTAAATCAAAATTCACATTAGTATTTTTGAATGAAATATGTTATATATATTTTCGACGATTAGTATTACTAAAATCAGCTATAAAATTTTTCCAGTTTAAGTCCCCGCCAAAAACAGTAGACTTGGTATCTATGTAATTTGTAGCAGTTACACTTTAAAAGGTGCTTTTGCCCCCTACCCAACACCCTTAAAGGGAGGAAAGGAGAAATTTCACAAAATACCTTCATAGTGCGTGTTGGAAACTCATAACCAGCCAGCACATCAAAAATCACCTAAGATAGTTCGGAGCAGATTTGCACTTGGAAACATGTTTTCTCCTCTCCAACCCCCAAAGGGGAAAATGTGGAATTTTACAAAATCTCTTTGTAGTATAAATCTTGAGAAAGCATAACCAATCGGCATGTTAAAAAATCACTATCCTGAGATAATTTGGAGCGGAGTTACTCTTATAAACATATTTTTGCCTCCCTATCCACCTGCGAAGGAGGGAGGAAGAAATTGTGTAAAAATACCTTTACAGTGCGTGTTGGGAAGGCATAAACAACCGACACATAAAATAATTCTTGCTGAGATAATTTGAAGCAAAGTTATGCTTTGAAACAGGTTTATTCCCCCCCCCCAGCCCAATTGGGAACTTTCGCAAAATCCCGCTACAATAGGTGTCAGGCATACATAAATAAGCCACACACTAAAATTTGTGATTCTATATATTTCCCTGGACAAATTTAGTGTTAAAAGGGGGACTTGAATTTGCCCACTCGTAACTCCTCCCCAAAATTGAAAATTGCAGAAAACCAATAATGATTTTTTGGAAATATCCTCAAGTTGACTCTTAGTGGTTTTCTATATCTTTGTGCTATTATTGGTAGAGTTTAACCCTCGCTTTCCCAAGATGGGATTATTTTGACCCCATTTTGAAGTGAAATTTAGTTAAGCCCGCCTCATTCAAGAAGTGCGCTAATTCGTCAGAGATAGCAAACATAACCAGTGGAATGTTGCAACTTCTAAATTGTACAAAAAGGTGCTGTGCTGGTGATTTTCGCCAAACATACCAAGCGGTACCTGAAAGCGATTTTTCTGCAGTAACGCCTTGATGTTGGGAAAGCGAAGCTTAATTAAAAAATGCGTATTTTCTAAATTTGCCTCCAAAAATCATTTTTACCCCCTTAAAAATCCGGAATTCCAAAATTGCAGAAAATATTTTTTTTTTTTTTTTTTTTTGTACTCAAGTCTAGTCTCTTCCTCTGAAATTTTTTCACCGTGAAGCAATTTGGAGCAGAGTTATGTTTATAAAAATGTTTTTGCTCTCTGATTTTGCAAAATCCCATCCTAGTGGTCATCAAGGTCCTAAAACCAATGTGCTCACCAAAATTTTCAGATGTATCTCCCATAGAATCGCCACGACTGTGTTGAGTCAGTTATCAGTGAGTTTACTCTTTTATATATATAGATTATTTATTGTTAAAATAAGTTATTTTGGTGGATACATCTCAAATACTTATATCAACATTTTTATTAGAGTATATCAGGTATACTTCGAAAATTAAGTGGATATCCTTAATTACTGTAAATTTTACTTTTTAATTTCATGTTTTCAGATAGCAAAATGTAGCCTTTAGAAGTTATTTTGAGGAATCCATCTAAATTATCACAGATATCAATGTTTTTCTTACAGTGTTATTTTCACATTTTAATTAATTAAGAAAAAACTAATCATCCGATTGATAAGCTGTTTAATGCATCGGATTTACAAAAATTTCCCTTTCATTTGGTGTCTTATTTGTAACGATGCGAGTGATATTTCTAATTTATTTTCTAATCTTTCTGATTTATTTTCCTCATTTTAAATAAATGTACTTTTTTTTTTTTCTTTTTTTAATTATTATTATTATTTTGTCGAAAAAAAAAATTGGCAACAATTAAATTATGGATAAAATGTTAAAATTTAAATGGCTTTTTTTTTAAATCAGAAATTAGAAGGTTATGATTTTCACATTTTAATTAATTAAGAAAAAACTAATCAAAAATTCGAAAATCTGACTTCGATGTGCACAATGACCCTTCGGGATGCACCTTTGTGTTAAATCTCGTGACTGTCCGAGCTACCGTTTTCGAGATCAGTGAAATATACATACAAATATTGCTCACTTAATAGTATAAGATAACAGCATCTTTGATTGGTTAAGACGAATGATTACCATCATGTTAGCAATAAATGGGCTTCTTGGCTCACCTTGACGTTGGCGATATTTTTTTCTATGCTTACAAACACATTAAGCAATTTTGTCCGTATGCCTTTTGTTTTTTGTATTTACTTAGTATCATTATCATTTTCTCTATTGTAATCTGTGCTTTTTTTTTTTTTTTTTTTTTTTTTTGTAAGATAGATCGATCCAATATTAAGCGTATCTGTTGTATATTTATATATTAATGTTTCGTAAACAGTAAAAAGGGGAATAATTTTTATTTGAACATTATAGCATTGGTAAGTTTCCTATCTCCTGATAAATAAAACTTTATATTGAATTTTTACCTTTGAGTAAGAAAAGGGTAAATTTAAAACATACTTGTAAAGCGTTTAATAACAATAATAATATGTTGCTTGTTACTTGTACATGTTTAATTCTAAATATTTAACTGTTTAATTTTGTATTTATTCTTTGTTAATTAAAAAAGAAAGAAAGATTAGTTTTATAAATGATTTTATTAAGGCTTTTTTTTATTTTGAAAAAGGCAAAAACAATAATTATATAACAATTTTGTCAAAAGACTTTAATAATCTTCTTGCAGATATTAATTTTACATATCTGCGCAGCATGTTTGAACCTGGATGCTATTAAATTATATAAATAATAATGATTTGGAAAAAAAAAAAAAAAAAAAAAACTAAGTTTAGATTATGAATTCTCATTGTTTTATTAAAATACAGTATACGAACAAATAAAAGTAAGCTTATTGAGAAATTTATCATCTTCCATTTGTATTTTATTTATTTAATTTTTAAAGCAATATCTATAAATGTTAATTTGCAGCAAATTATGCATTAAAAAGTTAAAATACTGTACAAAGTTCTGTTAATAATATAATTTATAATATGTGTTGAATTAATTATAGTTTTATGGTTGACTATTTTGTGCCACACATACTGTAAAATCAACCAAAATTTTTTTAATTTTTTAACCTATCAGCTTCAGATTTCAACTAAACATATGGTAATCATTCTTCCTTTTGAAATATAGGAAATAATACTCTTAAAAATGTTTTATTTCATTTGATTTTTTGAAAAATCAGCATTTTTAAAAGCTTAAATAAAGACATTCTTATATTTTATGAGATAGAAAAGTTTCTGACCCTCATTTTAAAGAGAATTTCATGAGATTTAATTTGATTTTATTACTTAAAAATATATTTTTATTTATTTATAAAGATAGTTTTTTCTAAACTTTTTTTTTTTTTTTTTTTTTTTTTACGTTTTTTGTAATACTATCAGCTATTATAACTTAAACCTTTTAATAAGAATTTATGACAAGTTACTGTACTTGTAAGAATATCAATATTATACATTTTGCTTACATGATAAAAGACCTCATTTTTAAAGTCAATAATATATAAAAGATGAATAACCTATCCATTTTATTATCGTTGAAGTATTCGAGTCTGCTATATTATAGGAAACTT
>OZ005654.1:208238237-208312802 GCA_963930645.1 Salticus scenicus
CGGACGTTAGAATTCGTATTAGCACTAACAATAGGAATTTGTTCAATAATTTTAAATAAATTTTAGGTGCTTTTGTCTCCTGAATTAGATACTTTGGAGTATGATTTAAAACATTCATTTTGTAATTGAATAGCTATTTTTATTTTCTAAATAAGTTTCTATACGTTCATAGCTAATTGGAAACATCCTACATGTAAACAAATTGTCGTGTTTATTATGTCGAGATAAACTTGAAAAGAGATTGACGTATATTTATTTTATATTTTGCCTATGTATGAGTTATTATTTTACGTATGCATTTAAGTGAATTAGTAATTAATAATGCTGGAATCCAGATGTTTATTTTGTGTGTGTGTGAAGGACTTATTGCAAGGTATGTTCACAACATTCAATGGTTTTATAATTATTAGTTTAATGTCTATAAGTTGTATAAGTGCCTAGAATTAACATTCCTTTTATTTTTTTAATTAAAACATAATATTTTGTACATTATTACTATAACATATTGAAATATTAGTATCTGATATTATATCCTGATGACTCATTTTATATCAGGTAAATTGTTTAGACATTTGAAAACAAATTTGACTTAAAATTATGATATAATTGTGATCATTCGCCTTTTAATTAGTACATTAGTTAGATGTTTATTTTGTTAAATATCACCGTTTGAAATGAAATTGGTCGAACTGATGATAACATGTAATTATCAGTTCAATCATTTTTATAATGATAATATCGATGAATATATTTATTACACACTACATTTTGAATATTATACTGAGATATATTTACATAGAATAGATTGCATTATGTAGACTGCTGATTAAGTAGTACACATACATTTTGAGTGAAGTTAATTTGAATTTATAAAAACAAGAATTAATTTTTGTTAATTGTGAATAATAATACAGTTTATGGTATGACTTAGCGTTTTTTTAACAAATCAATAATTTTGCACAATTTTGCTATTATCCTTAGAATTTACAAACCGTTAGGAAAGGAAAGTTTATCAAAGAATGCCATACTCAAAATGGCAGAAAATGAAATTGCATCAAAATACATTTAAAAAAAAAATTAAATGCAAAAAATGTATAAAGTACAATTAAAAAAAAAACGGTTGAAAAGCTCAAAATTATAAATAATCACAGTTTAAAGAAGATTGAAGAGAAATGAAGGAACAGTGTTTCTTGGAAAGTTCTCTAGTTATGAAGTTTATCCTATGCCAGCTGGACCATAGCTTCAGTGCACAAAATTGATTTTGTGCCTGTAGACATGGGCTTGCTAGCGATTTTTATTAATATCGATATCAGATAGAAGAAGAAAGAGGAGGATAAGCTTATTGAAGACACGGTTCCTTGTGACATGCTGTAAATAAATCTAAAAATAGATCAGCATTGAAATTTGACATTTGATTTTCTCGTATCCTTTTCAGTTGTTTGCCATTCAAACTTTTGTATGTTTTTTTAATTTTATGGTGTTTGTTTATAAAAATTTTGTTATAGTTCATTTATTTTATTTATTTATTTATTATTATTATTTTTTATTTGTAGATAGGGTAAGTGCACCAGTGATTGACACTTATAGAGCAATCTCTGATGTTTTTAATGTTCTAGTCATCAGAAAAAGTTTTCAGAAATCTTAAGTTAGTATGGCATGAAAGACATTCAGAACCACATATATGTTAAAATATATACATTTTATAACAATTATTTTTTTTTTATGAATTTTTATTTGACACCCACTCAATGTTCCAGTAATTGACACTGCCAGTTTTTCATTTTATCAGTAATTGGATCCTATGTTTCATTGTTTGACACTGCTAGTTATTCATTTTATCAGTTATTTGCACCCTATGCTCCAGTGTTTGACAAAAAATGTTAAAATTCTTATACGTAAAATATGAATTTATTATTTTTCTTATTTATTAATTATTTCGGGATAGATGTCAATTAGTGGAGCATGCCAATCATTGGAGCACCTACCCTATAGCTTTATCTGACGAATTTGAAATAAGCAATTTCAGTGTATAAATCTATAGTTCCAAAAAATTGCACATTATCCTTAAATATTAAAATATGTATTTAGGTTACTGTTTAAAAAAGACTGAAGAAGAAAAGAAAGAGCAGTTTTCCTCAGAAAGTTCTCCATTTGTGAAGTCTTTACATCCTACGCCAGCTGGAACATATCTATAGTGCACAAAATTGTTTTCGTGCCTGTAGATGTGGGCTTGCTAGCTCATTTCATCAAAACTGATGTCAGATGGAAGAAAAGTGAGGAAAAGCTTATTGAAGAAAGAAAGTTCATCATGACATGCAGTAAATAAATCTTTTCTTAAAATAGGTAAACATTTATTTAATTTTCTTGCATTCTTTTGAATTGTTCGCCATTTGAACTTATGTATGTTTTTTAATTTTATAGTGTTATTTATTTTGCTATTACTTAATTTTTATGGTAATATTCAATTGTTTCATTCAAATCGAACATAGTTTGATCAATTAGCAACAATTCAGCTTTAGTCCAAAGAAAAAACACATTTTTCATTAATTGGCAACTTTTCGCTTACACTCCTTGTCTCAGAATTTTACATATTACATATAAATTTAATAAGATAAAATTTTTAAAAATGCTCCATGCAAAATAATTTTTAATTCTGCTGAGATCTTAATCATGAGAGACTTGGAGATTTAATCACCACACACCCAAAATTTTACAAATTTCGTGAAAATTTTTAAGTTATACTTCATTTTTAACAAATTGTTTTTGAAGACTTAGCCTCATCTAGTAAATTTAAAAATTACAATTTAAGTATAAGTTTATTATTACCGCCAAGAGAGAAAGAAAAAAAAGCATAGCATCCTAAATGTTTAAAAAGTGAAATATTTGTGGCTGCAGCTATGGGTCTGCTAGCATATTTCACAAATATCATGAAACGGAAGAAAACAGAAGAGAATATAAGAAAGAACTGGCGTTTTAAAGTAATAAGTACACAACTTTGAATAAACACCATAAAATGCTATACAATCACAATAATTGTTTTGGATCGAAAGAATACATGACCCTTCATCAGACGAACAAAGGAAGCACGAGTGCTGCAGCAAAGTGGCAACATATGCTGCCGCTTTGATATCAGCATTTGTGCTTACCGACAGTGACACGATCTAATTAAAGAGAAAGCAAGAGACAGAAGAAAACATCCACTACCGATGGCATGGACCATGAGGAAGTAAGCTGATGAAGGAGGAAACCCCCTCACAAAAGCAGCTATTCAGACTTCCATAAAGCTGTAATGTAAGGTTTTATTCTTTACAAAAATTTTCAGCGAATCGCTAAAATTGATGCCAAGATCAACATTTGCATCGGCTACAAACTTTGCAGCCTGACGAGATTAGTAATCGAATTTGGTGACAAATATATTGCTTCAGGAGAGCCAGAATTTGTAAACCTTTTCTGAATTTTAACAGAATTATTTGTTTTGGTAAAATGTATCATTTCTCAGCACTAATTTTTGCCTACAAGAATAAAAGTAGGCAATTTATACTGAAATGATTTTCATTGAACACTAAGCTGTGTTTAATATTTAAACTTAAAAACTTGTTCACATACCATAAAATTAATAAAACCACTACCAGTTTCAAAAGGACATGGTTTTTCTTTTTCAGGTGCAAAGCACTTGCTATTACCTTGGAGAAAAAAAGCAAGACTGGTGGTTTTTTGTACCTGAAGAAGAAAGGCCATGTCTTTTTGAAACTGGTAATGCTTTCATAATTTTATGGTGTATGAAAAAGTTTTTTTAATTTAAATATTCATTGTACACCAGTTTTTTTTTTTTTTTTTTTGTACTGTCTAAGCTGAGTATTTGCCAATGGTATTTTCTGTAATAAGCCATAGAAAATTCCTGAAAATTTTACAATTGGCGGTATATATAATTTTATCATCAGGACTGTTGTGGTTGGAGTAGCTTTTTTTTTTGCTTGTTTTCAGGAATGTTCATGGACTAGAACCTGCCTGTTTAGTTACAAATCAATTACCTCACACAAAAATATCAATGTTTCCATAACCATACGTATATTCCAATAGATGTATAAGGAAGTCGTAGTGTCCACGTCAGATTCTTTTTTTTAATGCTAGCTAAGCAAGCATACATGTATGGTACCGTGACCACTGCTATACAGATTTTCATGCAAAATGTGTAAGTTGCATCCAGTGATGTTTTTTTCTCTTTTGGTTTTAATGGTTGCAAAGTGAGTTCACATGCATGGAAGTGATCGCTACTATACAGATTTCTATGCATAGTGAAATAGCTCAATTTTAAATATTTGTTTTATTAATCTTAAAAATAGGCTCTCATATTAAGGAAGTATTAATAAAAAATATGTACAACTGTATTAAAATATAGCTATAATTTAATAAAATGTATGTACGTGTAACATCGTTAAGGCAATTAATTCGTCATTTAATAAAGATTTTCTTTTTCAAGTTTAAATTATTAAAATAAATATGGCTGCAATATTGACAAGTAAGTTATACTAGGGTGCCTTGATAGAAAGAATGACAACATACGAAGGACTGTCATTGGCCAAAATTTCTATTTTACCAAATCTATGGGGGGAAAAAAATGATCAGGTGTACTTTGAAAATTAAGTAAATGACAGTAAATTTTACTCTAATTTTTTTTTTAATAGGAAAATGTATTATTAGAAAATGTAAACACCATAAAAGCAAACACTCGCAACAATTGTTTCAGGTTAAAAAAAAAAAAAAAAAAAAAACCCTTCATCAGACAAAAAAAGTACACACGAGTGCTGTAAAACAAGCCACAACACACTGTTGCAGGTTGCACTGTGTTGCCGCTTTGTTACAGCACTCGTGCCTACTTTATTCACTTGACGAAGGGCTAGGTTTTCTTTTGACCCGAAACAACTGTTGGAAGTTCTTGCTTCTATGGTGTTTATTCAAAGTTTTGTAATTATTACTTTTAAACGCCAGTTCTTTGATGCTTTTTTATAATGTACTTGCAGGCTTTGCCTGCTTCGCTGGTCATTATATTGAAATGAATTTTCAAAACGCTATACCATTAATAATTTTAAAAAATCATTGAAATCAGTCAAAATCTAAGTTAAAGTTCTCGCTACCTTCGGTAAAGGTTTTTCCACTTGCCACACTTCACAAAATCCCTTTATAGTACATGTTGCATAAACATACCTAACCAACACATTAAAAATCAGGATCCTGACATTATTTGAAGCAGCACTATATTTTAAAACGTGTTTTTACCCCCTCCCCGCTCTTAAATGGAAGAAGGAGGAGGGAATTTTGCTAAATAATTTTATATCATGAGTTTGATATATATAACTGACCCACACATCGAAAATCTCCTTCTTAAGATAATTTACTGCAGAGTTTACCTCCACCCCTAAGGGACGGTAGTGTGGAATTTCACAAAATCACTTTGTAGTGTGTGTGGAATATGCATAAGCAGTCCACACATCAAAAATTGCCATTCTAAGATTATTTGGAACAGAGTTACGCATGCAAACATGTTTTTTAATCTCCCCCCCCCAACCCTCAAGAGGGTTGATGGCACGGAATATCAAATAATCCCTTTGTAGTTTGTGTGTGTTGAATACACATAACCAATCGACATATCAAAAAATCACTTTCATGAGATAATTCATAGCTGCTGTTTTTAATCTTTTAAATCAAAATTCACATTAGTATTTTTGAATGGAATATGTTATGTATATTTTCGACGATTCAGTATTACTAAAATCAGCTATAAAATTTTTCCAGTTTAAGTCCCCGCCAAAAACAGTAGACTTGGTATCTATGTAATTTGGAGCAGTTACACTTTAAAAGGTGCTTTTGCCCCCTACTCAACACCCTTAAAGGGAGGAAAGGAGAAATTTCACAAAATACCTTCATTGTGCGTGTTGGAAACTCATAACCAGCCCGCACATAAAAAATCACCTAAGATAGTTCAGAGCAGATTTGTACTTGGAAACATGTTTTCTCCTCTCCAACCCCCAAGGGGGAAAATGTGGAATTTTACAAAATCTCTTTGTAGTATATGTCTTGAGAAAGCATAACCAATCGACATGTTAAAAAATCACTATCCTGAGATAATTTGGAACAGAGTTACTCTTATAAACATACATTTGCCTCCCTGCATATCCACCTGCAAAGGAGGGAGGAAGAAATTGCGTAAAAATACCTTTACAGTGCGTGTTGGGAAGGTATAAACAACCGACACATAAAATTAATCTTGCTGAGATAAATTGAAGGAAAGTTATGCTTGGAAATAGGTTTATTGCCCCCCCCCCAATTGGGAACTTTTGCAAAATCCTGTTACAATAGGTGTCAGGCATACATAAATAAGCCACACACTAAAATTTGTGATTCTATATATTTCCCCGAACAAATTTAGTGCTAAAAGGGGGACTTGAATTTGCCCACTCATAACTCCTCCCCAAAATCGAAAATTGCAGAAAACCAATAACGATTTTTTGGAAATATCCTCAAGTTGACTCTTAGTGGTTTTCTATATCTTTGTGCTATTATTGGTAGAGTTTAACCCTCGCTTTCCCAAGATGCATTTTGACCCCATTTTGAAGTGAAATTTAGTTAAGCCCGCCTCATTCAAGAAGTGCACTAATTCGTCAGAGATAGCAAACATAACCAGTGGAATGTTGCAACTTCTAAATTGTTCAAAAAGGTGCTGTGCTGGTGATTTTCGCCAAACATGCCAAGCGGCACCTGAAAGCGATTTTTCTGCAGTAACGCCTTGATGTTGGGAAAGCGAGGCTTAATTAAAAAATGCGTATTTTCTAAATTTGTCTCCAAAAATCATTTTTACCCCCTTAAAAATCCTGAATTCCAAAATTGCAGAAAATATTTTTTTTTTTTTTTTTTTTTTTTTGTACTCAAGTCTAGTCTCTCCCTCTAAAATTTTTTCACCGTGAAGCAATTTGGAGCAGAGTTATGTTTATAAAAATGTTTTTGCTCTCTGATTTTGCAAAATCCCATCCTAGTGGTCATCAAGGTCCTAAAACCAACGTGCTCACCAAAATTTTCACCTGTATCTCCCATAGAATCGCCACGACTGTGTTGAGTCAGTAATCAGTGAGTTTACTTTTATATATATAGATTATTTATTGTTAAAATAAGTTATTTTGGTGGATACATCTCAAATACTTATATCAACATTTTTATTAGATTATATCAGGTATACTTCGAAAATTAAGTGAATATCCTTAATTACTGTGAATTTTACTTTTTAATTTCATGTTTTCAGATAGCAAAATGTAGCCTTTAGAAGTTATTTTGAAGAATCCATCTAAATTATCACAGATATCAATGTTTTTCTTACAGTGAATTATGATTAAGCTTTTAATGAATAACATATATTTCTAAATTAAAGTCCATTCAAGTTGTAACAATATAACAGGCTACAAAAAAGGCCTCTGAATGGAGAATTGTTTGCATGAATATTTAAAAATGAAAGGTTATATATATATATATAGAAAAAATATTAAGATTATATAAATACTTTTAAATGTTTGGACATAGTTCATTTTTACTAAAGCAAGATTATTACTGAAATAAATTGAGTTAAAAATCATTTACATAAAAATAATTAGAAATTTCATTCAAAGGAAGAGATAATACATGCAATTAATTATATTATCAATGTAACCAATCTATACCTGCACAAACATTTGAATTAGTTCAATTTTTAGAAAGTGAGCTTTATTTATTTATTAATCCAAATAAGTAAATAGAAGAAAATTAGTGTGTTGCTATTTTAAAAATTAATTGAGCTTAATAAATAAAACTGTGCATGCTATACTTAATTTCAGAGTTAGGCAAAGAAAAAAAAATCTGCATTAATCAAAATTAACCTTACCTAACAAACATTTTACTTAATTACTTATGTTTGTAATTACTCAGTAATTACTTAAGTACATCATTACTTTACCAAGGATTATTTTTTTTTTTTCCCTTAACGAAAACAAGACAGAAAGAAAGAATACTTCAGAAGAAATATGTAAAAGTATAAATTAATTTATTTGAATAAAAATAATTTATATTGAATAAAGAAAATTATTGAATGATAAAGTTAATAAATTGTGGAGAAATTTATTATGATACGTTTACATATTGGTAAAAAAAGTTATCTGTAATAAATTTGTATTTTTATTTAGCACATTTTAAACATAAAAGAAGAAAAAAAGTCTTCTGTAAAATAATCGCCTTTCATTCAATTAAATGTGAAGAAAATTATTATTTTTTTTATAAAACAAAATGTTTTATTTTTATACTACGATAAGCACAAGAACGCAAGTACGGTGGATGTGAATCGATGATTCATTCTGACAGGTTTGATTCAATCAAAGATTAGTTTCCACATTTCATATTTATCGTCACAAAATGTCGTCTCGCGCCAAGCATCTGTCGCCAAGGTTCTGAGGAGTAGGCATTTTCCAAATTCGCAGCACTTACCCCCAGAGGTAGTCCGGAGACATGCCATCAGAATTTTGATCCTCCACGGAATGGACTGTGATTTTGAAAGAAATACACGCAAATATTTAAATTTGGGGACATTTAGCGTTCCCGAGTAGTCAAAGAATTTTTGGGGACAAAAAATAGAAAAGGCCAAAATTCGAGGACAGTCCTCGAATTTCGAGGACGTATGGTCACCTTACTGTAGTCTTACTGTTTGGCTAGACGCTGTAGTTTAATTAATCAAACGTATCCATTTTTTGGTGACAGTCCCCACTTTTAACAATTTGTCAAGAGAGCCTCCATAGAGAGAGACGACAAATGATAAAGCGTATGCGCGAAATAATAATGCATTTTTTAGCAAAAAAAAAGTTTTTCTCCATTACACTCACTCATTTCAATAAATTATGATTACGTGTGGGTGTTGCTTTTTGAGTTAAAACACATCTTGATGGATACATATTATTTAATTAGGATATTAATTACATCTTGAATATTATATACTATTTACAAGTGCGAACGCTATTTACAGGAAAATAATATTAATACAGCCATATCGGCTCACACATAGCCTCGAACTGCCGATTCCGAACAGTTCCAAACCGAAACAGTTTTTGAACAAAAGTGTCCGAACACTAGCAAAAATTCCTATGTAAAAAAAGTACAATTCATACGATTTTGTTAAATAAATCCTTGTCAAATCCTGTTCTTAGTCTAAGAATAGGATTCGACAAGGATTTATTTAAAATAACTGTATGAAGTGTACTTTTTTTACATAGGAATTTCTGCTAGTGTTCGGACACTTTTGTTACCGACTGTACAAAGAGTAAGTTCATACCACTGAGCTGAAGAACAACTGGAAGAAAAGCTAGACCGGTTTTCGCATGCCGTTTTTGGAAGATTCGTCTTTCTCCCATAGCTTCTTTTCTGAGCGGTGTATGGATACACGTGTGTATTCCACGTTCCGTAAGTGCTGGTTGCTAAGTTGCAATTAAATTAGTTGCCGTGAACACACACAGAAACTTGCTGACAAAGATTGTAGATTTTCTGTTATTATTATCGAATCATATTTTACACTAATCGGATATAATTATCCGAGAAAAAATCAAGTAAGGATTAAATCAGAAGAGCTACAATGCACAATCAAAAATCACAGCAATATGCTGCATAGTCGCGCCATTACCATCTGGTTTTTCATTAGTGTTGCCAGAAAATGAAAAAGTAAAAAAATGTTGAAAATTAAAGTTCGATTGAAAGTTCGATTTGTCATGAGTCCATGGTTCACCACAGTACTCCCCTCCCTAGTGCTGAGTACCATGTTAGAGGTATCGTGGGTTAAATCTAACTGTTCGACCCGAGCGGGTCATTGTGGGTGGTTTGGGTATGTCCGTTTGGTGTTCAGGAATTGGAATAAGAGTTGAATTGGGCATTTCGGGTATGTCGGTTTGCTGTTGTTCAGGAATTGGAGCCACAGGTGTCGGAGGTGGAAATTCTGTCAAGGAAAGCAGGCTTCAACCTATCTTTGTTGATGGACACATGTTTTCCT
This sequence comes from Salticus scenicus, assembly GCA_963930645.1. Classification (NCBI taxonomy): domain Eukaryota; kingdom Metazoa; phylum Arthropoda; class Arachnida; order Araneae; family Salticidae; genus Salticus; species Salticus scenicus. The sequence continues at coordinate 208,248,286 of OZ005654.1, forward strand.
TTTATGTCAAGAGTAAATATTTTTTGTGTGCGAGACACTACTCTATATGGCCCATCATATGGTGCTTGCAATGGCTTCCTCACACCATCATGTCTTACGAAGACATGTGTGGAACTCTCAAGAGCAGGGTGTACAAATATAGATGTTTTGCAGTGTGCGGTTGCAGGGATAGGCTTTAGGTTGTTCATGGTGAACCGGAGTCATTGGAGGATAAGTGAGGGTCAACCTCAGAAGAGGGTAGATCCAAGAAGTCCGCAGGCAACCGTAAAGGTGAACCATATACTAATTCAGCTGCTGTGCACTGGAGATCAGCGTTAAAGGCAGAACGAAGGCCTAGCAGCACTAGAGGCAAAGATTCTGTCCATTTTGCACTGTCGCAACATTTTAGACTCTGTTTGAGAGAACGGTTGAATCGCTCTACAATACCATTGCTAGATGGGTGGTAAGACGTTGTACGAATCTTTTTTATGCCAAAAGTATCTGCCAGTGCTACAAAAAGGTTACTTTCCAACTATCGGCCTCGGTCTGTGGTGATTTTGGAAGGGCTACCGAAACGTGACACCCAGTGTGATAAAAAAGCTCGTGCCACAGTTTCTGCTGTGATGTCTAGAATAAGTATGGCTTCTGGCCACCTGGAAAAACTATCAGTACAGTCGAGGATGTACTCGCAGCTTTCTGATGGTGGTAGAGGTCCTACTATATCAATATGCACATGGTCAAACCTTTGCGATGTAAGTGCAAATGGTTGTGAAGTGCTCCAAGTGTGCCGTATTACTTTAGACTGTTGGCACTTAAGGCAGGAACGAGCCCATGAGGTAATGTCTTTGGCAATAGAAAGCCAAACGAAACGAGTTTGCACTAGTTTTTTGGAAAGTTTTTTTGACTTCAAAAGTTATGATTAATTATAGTGTTATAGGTTGTTTGGCGAAGGAAATTATTTTATACTTTTATTCGCAATTTACAGTTACATTTCATACCTTTTTTTTTTTTAGTTGTTTGAATATTAGTTGCTTTTTGGAGTCGGTTCTATTTTTTTACAAAAAGATTTTGTTTTTCTCTTTTCAGTGAAAACTTATTCATATAGCAGAACATCAGAAGACGTTCGACGGCAGTTTCACAAATCACAACTTCCAAGAAAAGTGACATGACTCAAAAAATGGTTTATGTCACTGAAAAATACATGAAATGCACGCAATGTGAACAAAAAAGTTACATCTCCATCTAGAAAGTTATCCACTCGAGAGACAGTTGTGTCAGTTTTATTCTAGTCAAGTTACTTTTTAAGTTGATTTTTCTCAAATGCTGCATTTTTAAGTTGTGCCACTTTTCTTGCTTTTATCGGATATGATCAAAAAACTATCTATTGAATGAATATACGTTAAATTAAAAAGTCTTTAGACATGTAAAGAACGGATACGCTGTATTCGTAACCAAAAATTCTGTTACGCATATATATTGAATTTTACAGTGAATACGTGTCACCCGCTGTGCTGGAAATTGTGCAGCGTAAAGTTCAAACAAAGAGCAAAATATGCGTTGCAGCTGACGGACAGAAGTTTCAACATCGATAATTACATACTGCTTTTACCAGTGTAGCTGCATGCGTTCAGCAGTTAGAGTGAAAACAGACTTTTGTGAGTATTCTGTAATTTGTTTATATATTAATGAAATCATAATGAAACTTATTTCAGGCCAAGATCATTACGACAACAAAAATAGTATTAGAATTAAATAATCTCTTACGAAGTTATAAGCCAACAAATTTCAACAACAACGACATTGAGAAACATGGTTTGTATTGAGAACCTCTTCCTTTATGAAGTCGGTTTAAAACGTCTATGCGTTAATCGATGTGACCGCTTACAATAACCGTACTTCGAATTTTACATATCATAAATGTCACCCGCTACGCTACAACATATGCAATGTCGTTCATGTGTGCATTGTAAAGATATTACAATGGGACCTATTCCAGAACAAGATCTTTACAACAAAACAAAAAGTATCAAGTAACCGTATTTTGAACTATATAGCGTATGTCTCACCAGCTACGCTACAACGTGTGCAATGTAGCTCAAGTGTGCATAGTGTAAGAAATTGCGAACAAACAAATGCACGTTTTTATCATGTATTTTTAGCATCAATGTCTATGCTATCTTTTCGTACTAAATCGATGATGCTCTGCAATTTTATAATTCACTTTTTCCCCCTGTCCTGAACCGTTTCCGAGATAGAAACGCTAGCATGAATGTCTAAACTATCTTTTTGCACTAAATCGATGATACTCTTCAACTTTGTAATTCACTTTTTTCTCTAGAACCGTTTTCGAGATAGGAAAACGAACTCTTCTATTTTCCACCAGGTGGCGCTACAACCGGTTTAACCTAGTACTACATGGCCACTTTGCTATACTTACATACCATTTTTATCACTATAACTGCAGCCGTTTAGCAGTTAAAAGAGTTGAGACTGATTTTTTGGGCCCCCTGTATTTTCTTTAGGTCGTAAAGATATTACAATGGGACCTCTTTCAGACGAAGACCTTTTCAACAAAACAAAAAGTATCAAAATCAGAGCATGCGTTCAGAAGTTATGAGCTAACAAACAAACAAACAAAAAAAAAAACCCGTACGGTTTGAATTGAGAACTTTACTCTTTTTTTGAAATCGGTTAAAAAGTAATAAATTATACTTTAAACTGTCAATTTTGTTGAATTCAGATGGGTAAACAAAGAGTTATTTATTAAGCAGAAAGGATTTAAAATGCATCAGTTATTGCATACCTATTTAATAAACAAAGCAATAAATTTACTCTTAATTATTTGAGCATTCAGGGGCATTGTGTAACGGAAAACACGTAAGCTGTGAACTTTCAATAAGTCATTCTATCATATTAAAATAAAATTTGTATTATTTCTTTAAATGAATTGAAAGAACAGATATAAATAAAAGTGAGCTTCTCAGATAATTTTGAATCCGCGTTTGTAATGATCGATAGATGGCGCTTTTTCAGCTTTGTTGTTAGTAAACATATAATGGCCACGTGTATTAATTTTTGTTCTATTTGTATTACTACTTAATATTAGTGCTATAATTTCTCCGCCATTACATCATGGAAAATTGATTGCTTTTGGAAAAAATATTTCAGTTTATTCAACGTTCGATCGGAAGTAGATTTTTAACTGAAGCTGAACAAATATTAGTTTCAAATCATCTGATTAATTTTTTACTTCCATTAGCCGAAGCAACTGAAATTTTAAATTTGTCATTTGGAAATAAATGGAAGCTTAATTCTGGATTTTTTTATTTTTGGAGTTACACTGTAGCACACAACAGTAAGTGTTATCTTTTATTACCGGATTTATTCATTTTTATTCAATAAATATATGTGAAACTAAATATAGGCAAGCAATGGCGTCTAGATGAATTCGAAAGCTATGCATGTTAATTGTAATTTCACCTTAGCCCACCAGAGGGCGAGCATTTCATTACAATCGCGGATACTTTAAGTAACTTAATTGCGAATTAGATTTAAATTAAATTTATTTATTTAACTGATTATTTGATACTTAATAAATTTAGAATAAAATTAGATTTATTTGAATAATATGTGAGTAACTTCCTCACAGTCATTTTTAATTTTAATTAAATAATAAAATTAGGTAAAAATACAGAATAAAGATCAAGAATCTCGATTATTCACTTTTAACTAAGAATTACTGTAAATTTACAGAGACTCTGGATAAATATTTACATTAAATTTACAATTTTTTTTAACAGTGTTGCTATACTGATTTCAAATTTTATAATATTAATTAACTAGTATATAACCCCGTCAAAAACGACGGAATGTGAAATCAGTTAAGGTAGTGAATCAACGAATGCTTTTTCAGCTTCGCTGGACACTATATTTAAAGGGGACTAATGTGCAAGTTGCACCTGACGGGCCTAATATGCAAGTTGTACCTGACGGGACTAATGTGCAAGTCGCACCGAATGAACAAACTATTTCTTTTAACGAAAATACCTACTAACCCTGTACGATAGGTCTAATATAACGTATCATATTATGTATCGTATTTATCGTAATATAACTCAGTACTTATTCCGCTTCCTTCTTCGACTCATTTTAATAAGTATTTTTTATATGCATGGGCAAATTTAATATTTTTTAATTTTTATTTTTCGCGTGAAAACATTATTTCATCTTATGCCCCCTCTCCCACAATATATATAACAATAACTGGTAATTGTTTTTGGCAACAATCATAAATTTAAATGTCCAATTTTGAAATTATTTTCATTTTTTAATTAATTCTAAAATATCTAATTAAAACTTCGTTACAAATAAGGTACCAAATGAAAGGTACCATATTTGTAACGAAGTAATCTTAGGTACCTTATTTGTAACCTTATTTATTTTAACTAATTTGATAAATATGACATCACAATCGACTCTTTGTTTATATCAGATCAGTACATTATCATGATTGCAAGAAAATGATGTAATAACTATTAGCCCGTAATTTTTATGATTGAATTTTATATTACATTTTAATTTTATCCTCCATGGGTATTTCCAATGGTAGTTGGTAGTTATAAACTTTCGTTGAAATCTTTTTACATACTGAGATTAAGGGAAAAGTATAAGCAGAAAAATGTTCAGTTTTGAAAGATCTTTCTAATGATGTAACATTTATGCAGATTAATTTAAAAAAAAATTAAAAATAAAAATACATAGCATTTCTAAGGAAAAAAAAAAAAAAAAAAAAGGCTACCAAAAGTCTCTGTTTTAAAGCGGTCTAACCGGAATTGTTCCTGACAGAAGATGGTCATAATTATTATTAATAACTAGTATATAACCCCGTCAAAAATGACGGAATGTGAACGATAAATATTGAAAACAATGTTTAGATCATGATGGTTACCACGTGATCATTTAAATGTATTTTCAATTTTTGTTTATAAATCAAATGTGTTTCGATATTTTATAATTTTCGTTCTGAAATTAAAAAAATTCTACCCGATCAATAAATATGAATGACAATAAAAAAAACTGCTGGTTGACAAAAAATATAGGCCCGACAACACAACAGCAACAACACATCCCAGTGTTCGATTAAGTGCTCTATACGCAAGCGAAGTGTGACGCCACTGACCGTCCGTGGATGCAAAAAAATGATTTCCTATGTTATTCGCCCATTGGATTTTTTGTAAAAAATTATTAAAAATCGAGGAAAATTATTTCGCGATTTTAATCCCCCTATTTGGGTATATATATGTATTAGTTATCATGTGCATGTGTTAGATTGAGTTATTTTGCTGTCAAATTGACAAAATTTTTATTTTAAATTTCAAAACTCTGTTGTCCTTGGCGTTTTTGTATTTGGCGATCAAAAACGTACTACGAAAATATACATGCCAGATGTATATTTTTGTAATATGTATTGTACGAAATATTGTTTCATATTATTCATTACTCTCTTAATATAAGTTTTTAAAATAACCATGATTTTTGAAAGGAATTAAATTATATTCGCCAGATAATTTGGCGATATATATATATATATATATATATATATATATATATATATATTTTCAGCCAAGGATGACCGATATCAAATCTATTCCGCTGCAAAATATTAGTATCTTATATCAGATACTTTATTTAGACATTTGAAAACAAATTTCACTTTAAATTATGATAGAATATTTATCATTTTCCTTTTAATTAGTATATTAGTTGGATATTTATTGTGCAAATATCATCCTTTGAAATGAAATGTTTATGTTTTCAATGGAATATGGAAGTTTTTTTTTTATCTAGAGTTTTGAAATTTAAAATTCAAATTTTGATATTTTAGAACAAAAACAACTTAATCTAACGCATGCACATGATAACTAATACATATCTGAACCTAAATATGGGGATTAAAATTGGGAAATAATTTCCCTCGATTTTTAATAATTTTTTACGAAAAATCCATTGAGCGTTTAACATAGGAAATATTTTTCTTGTATCCACGAACGACAAGTGACGTCATCACTTCGCTTGCGTATTTAAAGTCCTCATAATAAGAAAAAACGATTCACTTCATTTTACCAAAATACTTTTTTTTTAAGACTATCGCAGATCCTGTTTTCAAATTTTCTAACTAACTATCCAATAACTACAGACACTCCATGCTAAACTAAATTCACCTCTACTCGATACCTCCAACCAGCTATCTCACCCACAACATCGCCAAAATATCCAGGATCCAGCTAGGGACTTTCTCATTCTCAACCGAACATTTTACCTTGACTCGACATTATCACCTTAGACTACTCTACTTTCAATACTCATTTTAACTGGAGACCGTTACTTGCCCAACCAAACATTCTATCCCAACTATAACTTTATACTAATTTCAAAACTAAAATCAACTGGCGGCATTTACGTACTAAACTCGACGCCAATCATACCTTACAATGTAAACAAACAATGAAGTTTGATAAAAATATTTAAAGGCTTTAATGCGTTTTTACAAATATTTTAAGATTTTTAAGGCTTTAATATGTTTTAGAAATATTTTAAGCGTTTTTTTTAATGAAACAGTCAAAGAGTCGTTCATTCGGAATTAAAAAGTTGTCCATTTGGAATTTGTATTTTCTGAATGGCAACAGTTTTGGTTTGTTTTTATTTGGTATTGCATTGTTTATAATCATGAAGTTACATAATTCTATTTATAGGTTCATGTTTATAATAGCCAGTGATCCGTTATATTTAATTTAGACATTTAAACATTACAATTGAATAGTTTTTCAAGGTTTTATAGGAAATAAATAAGAATATGTGCGATACAAAACATGTATGAAAATTATATGTATGTTTCCTAAGTTGAATTAAACAAACGGAAAAAAAATGGCTGCCAAAAGTTTCTGTTTTGAAGCGGTACTAACCGGATTCGTTCATGACAGATGAGGGTCATTATATATATTAAAATGTTGTAATTGTTGCTTATATTGTTGTCTATGTACAAAATGAAATCAGTGATTGAATAATAAAAATCATGGCTTTAAAGAATTTAGTATTTAAATTAATAACATTATTTATAATTAACTTGAATAATTAAATAATAAAAAATATAAATAGTATTTTGAGAAAGGCACATAACATTTTAAATATTTTTTTGCTATTTTTTCTTCAAGAATATGAATTATAATTTGTATTTTAATTAAAATTGCACTAATGTAATAGTACAAAACTATTTATAATATACAAATTGTGATTTACGCTGTTTTGTATCTTGATTTACAATAAAATACTTTTAATAAGATTATTACCTGAGGTTTTTGACACTTTTTGACGGTTTTGACACATTTTGACAGTTTTCGACACGTTTTTGACACGTCATGTCAAAACCCACCTTCTGACGTCAAAAACCCAACCCTGCATGAACGGGGGATTTTTTTTTAGTAAAGTAATATATATATATATATGAAAGGATAAAATAAGCAAGATTTTAAATTGGTATTTAAATTAGGCCGTGGTTAGAGAACCGGCAGCCGGGTAAGTATTATAGACCCGGCAATCTTCTGCGCTTGCGTATTAGAACTTCCGGGTATGGCATACTTGATCTGTAGCTGAAGTGCCAGGTGACACAGAGAATGAATATTTTTTGAATGACTCTTATTCCTAACAGATAAATACATAAAAGTAAACAATAAATAGCGTCAGTTAAGCATATAACTCTGATGTATATTTTAACAATTAATAAACAAGTAAACGAATAAATAACACCGGTAGCTGTTTTACAATCAGTCAACTTTGTAATCAATCCAGCTGGTGCTGCCATCTTTCGAAATGATTTGAAACCACCCAAAGATTTTCTAAAACTTAATCTTCGGAGAAACAATGCAAATTTTAAAAATGAAATTTCTTATATTATACTGACTAAATTAAACTTTTTTTTAATAATTTAGTTTTTAAAAATCCTAATATAATAATAGAAACTACTTTGGAGAAACCATGCAAAGTTGAAAAAATAAAATTCTTGTACTATACTGATTGAATTATTATTATTATACATTTAGTTTTTAAAAATTTAAATATAATATATTAGGATAATCACCGGAGAGATCATGCAAAGTTGAAAAAACAACATTTCTGTTCTATGCTGATTAAATTAAATTTTTTAAAAATATATTTAGTTTTTAAAAATCAAAACATAATAAAATATTAGAATAATCTTTCGAGAAATCGTGTAAAGTTTAAAAAATAAATTTCTTGTACTATATTGATTAAATTAAAGTTTTTAAAAATATATTTAGTTTCTAAAAAATCCAAATATAATAATAAATTTATATAATCTATGAAGAAACCATGCAAAGTTGAAAAATTATTTACTTATTTATTTTTTTAATATACTGCTTAAAATAAAATTTAAAAAAATATATTTAGTTATTAAAAATCTAAATATAATAATATATTTAAATAATCTTTCAAGAAATTATGCAAAATTTAAAAATTAAATTTGTCGTACTATACTGATTAAATGAAAGTCTTTAAAAATATATTTAGTTTTTAATAATCTAAATATAATGTATTAGGAAAAATCTTTTGAGGAATCATGCAAAGTTTAAAAATTAAACTTCTTGTACTATATTTATTACATTGAAGATTTAAAAAAATATGTTTAGTTTTTAGAAATCCAAATTTAATAATAAATTAGAATGATCTTTGGAGAAACCACGAAAAGTTAAAAAATTATTTATTTATTATTTATTTTTATTTTTTTTTGTACTATACTGATTAAATAAAATTTTTTTTTTATATATTTAATTTTTAAAAATACGAATATAATAACATATTAGAGTAATCTTTCGAGAAATCTTGCAAAGTTCAAAAAATAAATTCTTTTTATTATACTGATTAATTAAAATTTTTTAAAAATATATTTAATTTTTAAAATCCAAGTATAATAATAAGTTAGAAATGTGATGTTTTTTGTGTAATGTAAAATGCCCCCCCCCCCTTATTTTATATACATATATTTCAAACATATGCATTATCAGTTTTCTTGAATTTTTATTTTTTATTTGCATTGTGGATGTGGAGTAAAATAAGATCTCAGAAATATCTGGAGAAATTTGAGAGATTTATTTAGCATATTTAGCTTAATTATATTAACTTATTTAACGTAAGACAACATAAAGATGCAAAAAATATAAGAAAAATAAAACTGAATAATGAAACAAATATTTAACGAGAAAAATCAAGAGAGAGAGTTAAAATATAAAACGTACAAATAAATACGAGTTAAAGCGGCAATATCAATTATCAAAAGCACGTATTGATAAGAGTCGTTTACTTTAACGGCAGATGAATAATAAATCACCCAGTAATCATACTGCGCAAGCGTCAGAACTGCCGGGAATATAATAGAGACCCGGCTGCCGGTTCTCTAACCACTGCGTTTAAATTAATGTTAAGTAATAACTTAATATTAATATCTCAGAATAAATCTTAATTTTAAGAACAATTTTATGAGAATTCTATTTGAGTGCCCAGGTAAAGTTGTTTTCTCCACAGAGCTTCACAGCGCGGGAATCTGATTTCAGAATAAGTTTCGTAATCAAAATTATGCAATAGTCGAAATAAGCGGTAAAGCATTGCGAAATACTAAATCCTGGATGCCCGGGCCAACCAATGAGAGAAGATAGGCGTGTTTTGGCTTAACTAATTATCCAATAAGCATTCATTAGAATAGTTTCGGTTCCCGCCGAAATATGCAGTATTTAAGCGGGAGCACGCGAAAACTCGTCGCTTTTTACGACCATCACTTGCCTAATAAATTCACGTTTAACTGATACTCCATCATGTAAAAGTTTACGAAATAAACTCGCGGCCCTTCGGGGTTTCGCGGCTTGGACACCTGCCGACCATCCACACCGTCGCTTCTCGGTTGCCGGGTTCATATACCGCTCCGGATGTCTGAACAACCGGCCCATGACTGCATCATCTCTATTGTGACTGCACCTTTAGAACTTAATAAAAAATATTTCAAACTCAAAAAAAAAAAAAAAAAAAAAAAAAAAAAAAAAAAAGAACTGTTTAGTGTTTTTATACTTTCATATACTATTATTCGTTTTATTTACCTTACCTATTTAGTGTCTTTATTGTATTTCTATGTTAATGATGTCACTATTATACCAGAAGAAATATTTAGGTGTCATGATGTTATATTGTTTGTATACCACATTTATATAAATTTTTCAGGTTGTTATAGAGTGCAACAGTACAAAATTTTTCAATGTTAATAATAAAAGTCGTTATGTGTATCTTCTATCTAGTCGTTTTTCATAACATATGTTTGTATTCTTCAGAAACTGTATAATATTTTGTATTTATCATGTACAGGCCACAAACATCCTGAGTTGGTTAAAATTTAATGCAGCAAAATTTAAGATTTTATAAGCTCAATTTTTTATTTTATTTAGAATTTTTCTCGTGACAATACCAATAATAACAATGATTCCATAACAAAATATTTTAGACGAAATTTTCCAAAAAATAAAATTTTCCATTTTTAAATAAAATTTTCCATTTTTAAATAAAATTTTCCAATTTTAAATAAATTTTTCAAAAAGTTAAGTTTTATAATTTGTTAAATTTTCCATTTTAAGTTAAACTTTCTCCTGGAGTATCTTCTACTTCTGAGGGACCTCCCACAAATTTGCAGGCAAATCTGGGGGAGTGTCGGCTTGGAGGGGGGGGGATATGAAAGGATAAAATAAGCAAGATTTTAAATTGGTATTTAAATTAATATTAAGTGATAACTTAATATTAATATCTCAGAATAAATCTTAATTTTAAGAAATATTTTATGAGAATTCTATTTGAGTGCCCAGGTAAAGTTGTTTTCTCCACAGAGCTTCACAGCGCGGGAATCTGATTTCAGAATAAGTTTCGTAATCAAAATTATGCAATAGTCGAAATAAGCGGTAAAGCATTGCGAAATACTAAATCCTGGATGCCCGGGCCAACCAATGAGAGAAGATAGGCGTGTTTTGGCTTAACTAATTATCCAATAAGCATTCATTAGAATAGTTTCGGTTCCCACCGAAATATGCAGTATTTAAGCGGGAGCACGCGAAAACTCGTCGCTTTTTACGACCATCACTTGCCTAATAAATTCACGTTTAACTGATACTCCATCATGTAAAAGTTTACGAAATAAACTCGCGGCCCTTCGGGGTTTCGCGGCTTGGATACCTGCCGACCATCGACACCGTCGCTTCTCGGTTGCCGGGTTCATATACCGCTTAGGATGTCTGAACAACTGGCCCATGACTGCATCATCTCTATTGTGACTGCACCTTTAGAACTTAATAAAAGATATTTCGAACTCAAATGGACTCCCTACTTTCTCTTTGAGATGAATGGACTTCCACTTTACTACATAAGATGATCGTACACCATTTCCGTGCAACACCAGCACTATTTATATTTTTTATATATTACATATATATATATAGTTACATTTTTAGTCGACAGAGAGCGCTGCAGGGATGCAAAACAAAAAATGTGCAAATCAGAGTCCTGTAAATTGCACGGTTTTGCGATTAACATAGCGTATTTCTCATTTTACCCCGTAGAGCATACATGAAGTTTTAATTGCGATGCTGACTTGGTGGATAAAGCCTTATTGGTGAATATGTTTCTCCCAGTTAAGAACCGCCTAGTGAAGCTCAAGTTAGCAGTGTTGTAACTATCTCGCAAACTGTAATTTGTGGTGATGGTGGATATATAGAATGGGATTTATATGCCCTCTATTGACGAAAATGTTAACTAATATTGTTTTCTTTACAAAAAAAAAAAAAAAAAAAAAAAAAAATCCCGAAAAAATTGAAAAGTGCGATTTTGTAGACCTTTGTAATGGTTTGGCTTAAAAACTCTTAAAAAACCACATGGTAAATGCTAAGGTAGCCATTTTATACAATTTTTATGTTTTGAGCTGCTCAAAGTAATTTTCAAGCTTGAAGTTTTCAAAATTTTATCAGGACTTAACTATTGACTACAAATATTGGATAGTTGTTAAGAAAAGGTAAGATATTGTTGTTTTTAAATTTATAAAAATTATTAGCATATTTATAGTCTAAATATAATTTTAATATTATTATTTGTTTTGTCTGGACATGGGGCCTACTGAACCACCTCTAAATGGGGCACAATGGGCCGCCTTCCAGTGTGCTTAAAAGTCCAAATTATATTTAATACCTTATTTATTTTAGTTAAATTTACATGTACAAATGTAATGTGACTCAAAATAGTTAATAAAAAAAAATAATAATCTTAATGTTATTATAAAATAAATTTCTGAAAAAGAAAAATAGTTGAATAGCAGTATAATAATTATGAATATCTAAATTTAATACCTATTTGAATTGTTTAATATTAAAAAAATAAATAAAATGATTATGCGATATAATAAATAGTAAGTTATATAAATTTATTGTTGTTGTTTTTAGAAATAACATGTAAAAGATAAAAGCAGAATAATTTTAGTTAAACTTATCTCCCAAATATAATGTAAAGTATTAATATCTCAAAATAATTAATAAAAATGTTTTAATAGTAATATAATGTTTAATTATATATTTCATAATTTTTATAACTATATAACATTAATAAACAAATTAGAAATATATCTTATTGTTTTTAGTGATGGCACGAAAAGACAAAGGAAATCTGATATAAGGATCTTCCTCTAATTTGGTTTCTTATTTATTTTGATTTTCTTTAAATTTTGGTAATTTTATTTCATGAAAATGTTCGAATTATGTTATTTAGACTAGTATTGCATAAGAAACTAATTTTAGAAGAAAAGAGTATATTAATTGAACATGAACAACAGAGGTTGGTCCACTATACCCCGGTGATGGGGCACAGTGGTCCACTTTGTGAGTGCACACAATTTATTTTTTTATTCCTAATGTATTCGAAGTATTGTTATAAAAAAAAATAGGTTGGCTGGTGTCTTTTAATGGCACAAGGTCCACAAAGGGACATACTGCGCCAAACAGATGGATTAAAAAATAAAGAATAAAATGTAGCTTCTGGATGAGTTTTACCCATCCAGATGGTCAGTAAAAAACACATTGAAAGTTAAAACAATACGTAAAATGTTAAACTATAAAAAGACAAATATTTAAAAATAATAGAAAACAGAGTAAATAGTGTATAAAATAAAATGATGTAAAAAGTTATGAACAGTGTATATGATAAAAACAAAAACAGAAGTAAAAGGAGACGAACAGTGAAACTGTTCGTCAACTGAAATATAAAATCAGATGTAGTAATAAAATCCAGCTTCTTTTAAAAAATTGTCAAGAGATGATGAGGATTCATACCTAGAAGGCTAGTCAGATTTGGCGAAGATGAATTAAAATAGCTCCTACATAAATGTCTAAGGCAAGGGCGCAGTCGGTGAGTACAGGGCGAATGGTAAGTATCTCATAGTGGCAGTTGGGACAAGTAGGCTGCTGTTGCCCAAGTAGTAAGTATTTATGTTTAAGTCTGGAATGGGCAATTCTCAGACGAGTAACGATAACATCATCATTTCTAAGACTGAGGGTAGGCCAAATGGCAATCTGAGGTTCAATTTCTTGTAATTTGTTATTGTTTTGAGTGTTCCAATCTCTTTGCCACATATTTCTAAGAAAGTTTCTAAGTGTATGCTTAACGTCATCATAAGGAACAGGGCAGTTTAAGAAAATTAGTGCCAGCCTTGCGACTTTGTTGGCTGCTTCATTGCCTTTGATGCCAACATGTCCAGGAACCCAACAGAATAAAATGTCAAATCCCATTTTCTTAAGGTCGTTATAAGTTTTTAAAACTGAGAAAAAAGATGGGTTGCAAGAGATAGATGAAAGTGAGTCAAGGACACTCTTCGAGTCTGTGTAAATTATGAATTTTCTACTGTGATGAGATGAAATAATGTTAAGAGCAAACTCAACAGCAAAAAACTCTGCAGAGAAGAGGGAAAATGAGTTAGGCTGTTGATAGCTAAAAGTGGTGTTACCAATAACAACACCACAGCCGACTTTATTACTAGTCTTGGAGCCGTCAGTAAATATTTCGACATAGTCCTTATAATGAGAGCTATGAGAGGAGTAAAGGGCATGAAAAATAGAAGCATCTGTATTAGATTTGTCAAATCCATTAAACGGATTAAGACAAGAAATAACCTGGAAGTTCCAAGGTGTCATGTTTAAGAGAGATCGAGAACGGACTTTGGTACGAATATGAGAGGTGCCAGCAAGAAAGTTGTTAATTTTAAGAGCGAAATGTGGGATGTAAGATGGGCGATTCACATAAAGATTATGATCGTTACTGTTTAAATGAGAGTGAAGTGGATGACTAGGATGTAAAAGGATGCGATAGTACAATTCAAGTGAAAGTCTTTGTCTAATATCAGTGAGAGAAGGCTCCACACAGTCAGCATATAAACTAAGGACTGGAGTCGTGCAGAAAGCACCTGAGCAATTTCTGAGCGCACTATGATGTGTTGTGTCAAGTTTTTTAATATAAGAGTGAGGGGCTGAACCATTAAACCTGACAAGCATAATCAAGTTTAGAGCGAATATTAGCTCGATAAATTTTGAGTAAAGATGAACGAAGTATTCGAAGTATTGTTATAAAAAAAAATAGGACATGTCAAGAAAGGTTTAAAGAATGTTTGCTAATTTTTTCAAGTAGACTTGCTTTTTTATTTTTGGTGAAAAAAATTTATAAGTGTAAAAGGGGTCCACTGGCCCCTGTCTCCCCTATACATAAGAAGAAAGTATTGGATTCGTGAAAATTTTCAAACTCCAGTTTTCAACAGATTTACACGTTTTGAGTTGTCCTGAACACGATTTGGCTATTTTTAGAAAATGTCTGTGTGTCTGCCTGGCCTAGAGGTCTGCACGGGCAGAAATTTCGAGGCCCGTGCGAAAACTTTACTTACCCGGCTCGGCCAGTTATGAAGTCGAAAAATGCGGCCCGGGCCGTTTATTTTTTAACGGTTTATGGCCCGGCTCGGCCCGGACAAAAAACGATAAAATCAGGCCCGACCCGGCCCGGCCTGATTCAAAAATATGTAAAATAACAAAAAAAAAAAATGCTTTTTATGAAAAAGATTTTTAGTATGTGTTTTGCAGAGGTTTTAAATAACCAAACAATAGTACGTTCTTTAACAAAACTGCTGAAATTTTACAAGAAATTATATATAAAAAGAAATTCATTATTATAGACAAGGCACAAAGACAAACAGAAAGTCAAATCGGAAATATTAGCATTCATCAAACAATATAGGAAGGTATTTAAAATGGTTAATACTACTGAAAATGCACTTTCAACCATTTTCTCTTATATACCATAATGTATCTGAATTTCTGAATCTTTCATGTACTCCAGTAAACAAAACTTTAATGTTAATCCAACAATATTCAATAGAAAAGTTGCTTTTGCCCATGATAAAAATGTTGCTACTTTCGTCCACTGGAGAAAAGTAGGAGCCTTAGAGAAAAAGTTACAGCGGAAAGATTTTTATAGCCTTTATATCACCTAAACTCAACAGATCATAAGAAACAAACCCTTATACTGTATCTAATTTCTTTTGTTATGCACATGTACGCAAACTGGTAGTGACATGCATACTATTTTGAATAAGAAACCATCTAATATTATTTAAAATAAAATATATTAATTTCGAGCCATGCTAAAAATATTTGCGAAAAATCAGATTTCGGACAGAGACAGACTGATAGACAATTAAATTGACGTTACAGACACTTTTTTAACAAAATAGAACTTTATGTGACATACAAGCCTGTAAAATTACGTAAAATAAATGACTGAAGAAATATTTTATGATTTTCCTTTTTCGTTGATTAACGAGCAAACCAGAAAAAGATTCGGGCCGACACGGCCCGAATATACACAAAAAAACTGAGCCCGGGCCCGGCCCGAGCCTGAAAAAAAATTTAAACCGGAGCCCGGCCCGGACGGAGAGCAAATTCAAAAATTCGGCCTGAACCCGGCCCGAGGGTCGGGCCGGGCTTGGGCTCGGGCCGGAAGCCCGGCCCGTGCAGACCTCTAGCCTGGCCATGTGTTTGTGTGTGTATCACAAATTTTATGGACCCTGTATCTCACGAGCCAATGAACGAAATTTAAAGAAATTTGGTATTTCGCTAGACCCTGACCTAAACTGGTGCTGATTACATTTGGGGATAATTCTATCAACACATGGTGCTGTGATACCATTTTTCATAATTTTTAATATGTCAGTATAGGACAAATTTTTTTTATAAATGTACGTGTGTGTGTGTATCTCGCATAACTAAAAAACGGTTGAATGTAGAAAGTTTCAATTTCATATGTAGGTTTTTTATAACATCTAGTTGTGCTCCTTCTTTTTTAGTCTTTCTGTGACTACCATTTTTTAGATATTTTCGAGATCTATATTCATAATGACCAAAAATACAAACTTTTTCGCCTATATATGTGGTCGACCATCATAGAGATTGCAGCAGAAGCTAATAAACAGAGCCCGTAATGATATTGTTATGAAAGTTGTTGATATTTTTTGCGTGCAGGAAATAGTTCGTAAAGATATAAGCAAGTTCTAGTCTACAAATGCACTTTACTTAATGAACATGTATTGTTTTGTAATTTGTAATTTGTTTTACAAAATAAGAAATAATACAAAGAACAAATTGAACAATAAACAAACAAAATTACAATATTATTTACCAAGAGGCTTGCAAAGCCTTTCCAGGTAAATAAAAAATATATATAAATATGAATATAAATAAAAACAAAATAACAACAAACATATATTGTGGAAAAAGTCGAGTAGAACTGTTCTTTGTTCCACAAAAATCAATAATCAATAAATATTCTCGAAACAATCCAACAAAATAATCATTCGTACCACAAAAGTCAAGTAAACAGCATTAAGAACACTACAGAGTAGAAATTTCGCTAATTCAGGAACAATGATCAACCGCTTAATTCGAAGTCCGAATAGAATTTCAATTCATCGAGAGTCTTGTCAGCAGTTTACGAAATTTTTTATAGTTCTGTGCTAGAAACCACTGAATTCTTCCAGAAAATCTAGAACTCGGCTTCTATTGAAGTTAGAGATTCCAAACTTTGGAAATATCAATACAGCCATCCTTAGGGATGCGTCCCAGACCGTCGTCAATTACCCATTGCGCAGTATTGTGCGACATTCTACCCAGCCAACCAATCTAATACAGCATTTTAGGCAAATTTGGGTGTCAAATTGCCTAATTTTAGGCTAAGTCCAAAAACTTGCCGCCAACGTTCACTTTCGTGGAAGTGAAAAAACTGCCTTGTTTCCACTTTTACTGTAATACCGAGTAAAAAGTAGTACATAAAGAAATAGTCAAGGCAAGTTCTAGTCGACAATCATAAATAACGTTTCTTCCTCTTTTTACAGTTTGGTTAGTGATTTATAGAGCTTTGGAAAAAGTTAGTATTGCGCTAGAAATCAATGAATTATTCCGGAAAATTCCAAAACTCTTTTTCTTGTTGAAGTTAGAGCTTCTAAACTTTGGCATCACTAAACTACAATTTTTCATCAAATTTGGTCGACAAGTAGTTAAATTCGTACTCAAAGCCAAAAAAGTGTGTTGGTGACAAACTTGGCGGCTTGTTGAAAATAGCGACCAAATTTGGCGGAAAATAGTAGTTTAGGACTGCCATAATCAGTAAAGTCCTTTCTGAATTTTAACTGGGTTATTATTACCTATATTAATAAAATCAGACTTTTGTCTGTAAATTTGTCGGAATCAAAAGTTTTGCGATATCTTCACGTTTCACACCCCATGAAAGCCGAAAATGACTTCAGAAAATTTTGCCTGTGTGTGTGTATGTGTGTGTGTGTCATCGTGTCTGTATGTCGCTTTTTTTTGTCCGAGCATCACTCGAGAATGGCTGGACGGAATTCAACGGCGCTTGGCACGAATTTATGTCTCCACCCAACTTAAAATTATACCTATCAACTTTTCAGAAATTCCCCCCGTTCTCCCCTGGGGGGTAAAAGACTAAAGCACGTTTGTCCGGGCATCACTTGAGAACGGCTGGACGGAATTCAACGGCGCTTGGCAGAAACTTAGGTCATCACCCAACTTAAAATTATATCTATAGAAATTTTCACGATTATGATTAGTGTTTAAATTGGGGGTAAAAAACGCCTGTGCATGCGCCATAAATATTTTTTTTCACTAAAGCGCTTTGAATGGAAAAATAATATATATATATATATAAGATAAAGACTTTTTTATTCGCGTGATTCTCACTAGAAATTATGAAAAGATTGAAATGAAGTGTTGCTATCTAAATTCCATACTTTAGTTAATTTTAAAAAATCTAATTGTCGTATCGGAAAACTGTTTACACTCCAGGATTCAGAAAAATCACACCTGTCATTTGGTACTGAATTTGTAACGATAGGACTGATATTTCTAATTTATTTTTCCCTTTATCCGTTGCCACTTAATTTTCATACTTTAATTATTTTTAAAAATCTAATTGTCGCATCGAAAAACTGTTTGCACCCCTGGATTCAGAAAAATCGCCCCTTTCATTTGGTATCAAATTTATAAATATAGGTCTGATATTTCTAATTTATTTTACCCTTTTTCCGTTTTCAACCCAGATTCGGTAGAAGGTTTTATATTTATATATATTTTTATTTTCCAGAATTAAAATGAAATATTTTTAATTTCACGTGAATAATAATAAAAATTAGAGAGAAAAATACCGACAAAAGTTGGTGATTTTTTTAAAATCACAAATTTGTATGTGGATAAATATTTTCATACAGATATTTGGCATTAGTTTAATATTTTATTTTAATTAAGCAGTACTTTTCTTTCCTGCAGTAAAACAAAATTTTTTGTTGTTATTATGAACCTTATGAGGTTCTTTTATGTTCTTCCCTTAATTGTAAATGATTATAATTTGGATTTTATTAAGATTTTTTATTTTTATTTTGTAAATATCAGAAAAGAGTTTTTATTTTATTTTATTTATTCATTTATTTTGTGTATTGAACAGCTTTATTATCGGATCCCATAGGCAAAATTTGAAATTCGGCACCGAAGTAGCTCGGACGTTTCTCGCCAAGATCTTTAATTGTACAATTGAGATAGCTTATTCCGTTCATAGTAAAAATGGCTTACAATATTTAAAGTCACCAAAGGGGTCCCATACTAAAGCAGTACTTTTTCTATTCATTTATTTATAATATTTTCTATTAAAGACTTCTGTGGTCGCGAAATTTGGTGCGTAAATTGTTTGTATGCATTCGGCACTTATTGTAACTGATTTCACGAAATTCGAATTCCCCCTCCCCCTCTTCTAGGAGTCGGAGTGCAATAAATATGTGTAAAAGCATGGTTTTCCGTTTGAATTCGCTTTGAATTATCTTAGAATGGCGAATTTTGGTGTGTGGATACTGATTAATTGTACGCATTATGTACATTAGTGGGATTTTGCAAAACTTCGAACTCACCCGCTGAGGAAGGGGAAGTAAGAAGTGGGTAAGTTGTTGCCGAAGGCAGTGGGGACCCAGACTCCTCACGTTGCGAGCGAGAAAAACTCTACCAATCACAGCGAGAACTTAGGTTACTAATAAAGATATGGAATTTTGACAACTCATTTAAGTTTAACGTCCAGCGAAGAGGGCAAAGCCTGCTAGTGAAAAAATAAAATATGAAAATAAATTAAGACTTGTTAAAGACTTTTTTATTCGCGTGATTCGCACTACAAATTATGAAAAGGTTGAAATGAAGTGTTGCTACCTAAATTCCATACTTTAGTTAATTTAAAAAAATCTAATTGTCGTATCAAAAAACTTTTTACACCCCAGGCTTCAGAAAAATCACCCCTTTCATTTGGTATTGAATTTGTAACGATAGGTCTGATATTTCTAATTTATTTTTCCCTTTCTCCGTTTTTCCGTTGTCATTTAAATTTCATACTTTAGTTATTTTTTAAAAATCTTATTGTCGCATCGAAAAACTGTTTGTACCCGGATTCAGAAATATAGCCCCTTTCATTTGGTATCAAGTTTATAAATATAGGTCTGATATTTCTAATTTATTTTACCTTTTTTCCGTTTTCAACCCAGATTCGGTAGAAGGTTTTATATTTATATATACGCAGTTATATATATTTTTATTTTCCAGAAATAAAATGAAATATTTTTAATTTCACGTGAATAATAATAAAAATTAGAGAGAAAAATACCTACAAAAGTTGGTGATTTTCTTTTCTTTTTTTTTTTTTTAATCAGGAATTAGTATGTGGATAAATATTTTCATAGAGATATTTGGCATTAGTTTAATATTTTTATTTAAATAAGCGGTACTTTTCTTTCCTGCAGTAAAACAAAATATTTTGTTGTTGTTATGTACCTTATGAGGTTATTTTATGTTCTCCCCTTAATTGTAAATGATTATAATTTGGATTTTATTAAGATTTTTTATTTTTATTTTGTGAATATCAGAAAAAAGTTTTTATTTTATTTTATTTATTTACTAGCAGGCTTTGGCCAGCTTCGCTGGTCACTACATTTAAAGGAATCTCTTTTCTATATAGCTTTATGAAAAAAAGAAAATCGGCAGCGACTTGTTCGTCCTCGCAGTCCCCGGTACATATCCTGCGACAATAGCTTACCCGTGGGCTTCCATTTGGGTGCTTATCATATATGACAGTATCGATACGGACAATATCGAAAACTTACCAAAGTAGCCCTTTTATATTTGAAACCCAGTTACATATGAACAACATTATGCGTGATGTACATAATATTCACTTTCAAGTTATTTCCTATATTTATTTGATTTAATCGATCAACCATAAAATGACAGCAAATTCAAGCCAAATATTACAATATGCTATGATCGGCTACGTCTATCGCATGAGACAATTATTTTATTTTTTATTTATTTATTTTTGTGGTTATATATACTTTATGCTTAGTTGGTATTACGTAACGTAGTTGGTATATAGAAAAATAAATAAATTAATTAATATATAAACCTGATCATGGTACAACCTTAATATAGCTCCCTTTAGCGACTTTTGAATTTTTGTCGCCGTTTTAGACCAAAATATTTATGCGGTTATTGCTCTTATTTCTTTCTTTTTCTTTTTCAATATTTTATAATTTAGTTACATTTTTGATGCGCTACTTGACTTTAAGTGGCTTGTCCAGAATTATCAATAAGTAAATACCTTTAATATAATGCTGAATTAGCTTTTATGCAAAGCGTGATTTATCCGTACTATATATATCTATATATATATATAAATGAATGTTTGTCTCTATGTCCTTTATAAAATCGTAAACGGCTTGACCGATTTCGATCATTCTTTTTTTGTTTTTTTCCTTATAGGTCAGGGATGGTTTAGGAAAAAAAATTGAAAAAATAAAAAATTTGAAAGAAGATATTAAATAAAAACTCCATTTTAACTTTAAAATGAAAAAAAAGAAAAATAGATTTGATGCCAAAATAAACAAAATTCACGTTTATTTATTTTTTTCCCGGAAATAAAATATTTTTTATTTCGCGTGATAAAAAATAAAAATTAGAAAAAAAAAAATTAATATACTATGAAAATATTCGCGTGTAAATAAATATTTTCATAGAGATACTTGGTATTAGCTTAAAATTTTTATTTAATTGAGTAGTACTTACTTTTCTTTTCTACAGTAAAACAAAATTCTTCGTTTTAATTGATACTTTATATGTAACTTATAAAGGTTCTTTTACGTTTTCACCTTTATTGTAAATAGTAATAATTTCGAATTTTTTAGAATTTTTTATTTTGTATATATCAAAAAAGTTTTTTTTTTTTTTTGGTATGGAACAGCTTTAGTTAATTTGGCACCGAAGTACCTCGGACGTTTCTCGCCAAGGTAATTTGAAAATCGGAATCTTCTTCTATCTTATCTCATGTGATGATCTTTAGCAAAGTGTTGTGCATGAGTCTACGAAGGTTTCTGAGTTGGTAAGACCAATCTTTATTCAAACGCCTTTTTCGCGAAGTTTACGTACAATTATGCCTCTAAAGCGACAAGCAATTGGCCGATCTACAACTCAAGCACGGAAGAAAAGAGCATTACGAGCCTCAGAATTAGACGAGCAACGAGCATTAAGGCTGGAAAATCTTAGAGTGCATGACGCTGAGACCCGTTCGTCTGAATCATCTGAACAACGAGAAGTGAGGTTAGAAAATGATCGAATACTTACTACTCAGGCACGTTCGTCTGAGACAACTGAACAACGGGAAAGAAGGCTGCAAAATGTTCGAATAAGCACCGCTCGATCAAGACGAACACTGCACGCTGATTTAAATCTTGGTGCATTCCATTATCTTCTATATATATATAAATGAATGTTTGTCTGTATGTCCTTTATAAAATCGTAAACGGCTTGGCCGATTTCGATTATTCTTTTTTTGTTTTTTTCCTTATAGGTCAGGGATGGTTTAGGGAAAAAAAATTGAAAAAATTTGCCCCTCAAGGCGGGGAGGGTGCAAAACGTGAATTCAAAAAATCCTTCATATCTCAAACAAAAAAACAGATATCCGTAAAATTTTTGCTTTAAAATATAGCTAATATAAATGTCTAAAAACCAATTTCTGGAATTTTCGAAATTCGGTCCCCAAGGAGGGGGCGGGGGGGGGGCAAAACGGGATTTCACATGCGTAAAACGCGATTTTGCATAATCCTATACATCTCAAACAAACAAAAAAAAAAAAAAAACAGATATACGTGAAATTTTTGCTATAAAATATAGCTAATACAAATATCTAAAAACCAATTACATTGAACAGGGAGCAGCCCCCGCTCACCGCTCGAAGAGCGGTGTTGAGCGCTTCCAGGAAAATCCACGTGAGCTGCTCCGACATTTATTGAGAAATAATAATAAAAAAAAAATTACATCATGCATCGCCTGGCTTAGCCAGCCCGCGACAAGGGGCGATGCAAATGGGCATGGGTATTTACAAGAGCGGCGCCAGGCACAAGTCTACCCGCGACACGGGGCGCCGCTTGATTATAGGAGAGAGGGTGCGAGGCTGTGTGGCCTTCCGCGACAAGCGGCACGCTACCAGTTTAGACCCTTGCATTTATGAGGGCTACTGCAGCATCACGGGCACACGGGAAGATAACAGGGAGATAGAAGATTAATGTGTTTAGGAGAAAGAATTTTTCTTTAGTTGTGATTTTAGGTTAGTTTGTTAGATTACATAAATCCATTAGGAATGAGAAAATTTTATTTAATTTATTAATTAAGGGTTTCCTTGTTAAAATGTTGTCCAGCCAATTGATTGGTCTGGGAGAGGGATTTCTAATATGATATAGTGCTGTTAAGGGGCAGTGGAAATAATAGTGTTGCGGAGTTCCCTCCTCGCCGCAGAAACACAGGGGAGAGCGTCGGCAATGAAATTTGTAAAGGTAAGATGGGAAGGGGCCATGACCTGTTAAAAATGCCGTGATAGGTGGAGTTAGGGTCCAGGAATTAATACGAGCCTGTGGGATCAGCGAAAAGGTGTGCCTACCCTTCTCTGTGTTAGATATTGTCCATGTTTTATTTTATTCTCTCATTTTTATATTTTTAACTCACGTGATGTATTTTTGTTATTGTAAAAAAAAAAGATTATTGAGATGATGCTCGTGCGCGTGCATCTAGTTTCTTTTTTTCTGAGTATTCAAATTTTTCAATGGAATAAAAGCAGCAAGTAGATTTTGTTGTTAGAAATTATTATTTAGTTTTTTAGAAAGCTTAGGAGTTTAAAATAACTTCTTTTGTATGCTTTAAGTTTATTTGGCGTCCGCAATTATATATATAGTAAGCTAGAGAGTTAAAATAACTTTCTTTTTGTACGCTTAAATAACATTTTGTGACGTCTACGCGACAGGACGAAGTAAAACAATGTTTCAAGCAATTAAAGGTTTTAGAAAAGCCGATCTGAAGTTTGTAGCGGAAGAGCTTGGCGAAATAATTCCTCCTGAATGTACTATTGCTACCTTGAAGGAAATTATTTTGAATAGCAACGAATATAAAAATGATCCCAATTTTGTGCAAGAAATTCTATCAACGGCTGTTGTTGAGAGGCAAGAAAAAGAAAAATTGAAAGTCGAGCAAGAAAAAGATCTTCAGCAACAAAAACTTAAACTTGAACAAGAATTAGAGATAAAGAAGATGGAATTAGACCAACAGTTGGAATTGGCTAGAATGCAGTCCCAGGCACACATCCAGGGGGAGTCAATTTTAACTGTTAGTGAAAATAATTCATCTAGAAGAAAAATTTCCTTACCCAAGTTACAATTCCGACAATTTGATGGGGATTTAAAAGAATGGCTACCATTCTGGAGTCAGTTTGAGCAGATAGATAAAGATAACGATATTCCTCCAGAAAACAAATTCCAGTACCTCATTCAAGCAACGGTCGCTGGTTCCAGAGCACGAGAAGTTGTAGACAGTTTTCCGCCAACTGGCGCCAACTATGCCAAAGTTATAGAGAGTCTAAAAGCTCGTTATGGAAGAGATGATCTTCTAGTTGAAGTGTACGTTAGAGAATTATTAAAATTAATTATAGTTGCTCATACAAAAGAAAACTTTTCTCTTACTTCATTGTACGATAAACTTGAATCATATTTAAGGGCTCTTGAAACGTTGGGTGTCACTACTGATAAATGCGCTTCTATATTATATCCTATGGTAGAATCCTGTTTTCCAGCTGAATTTTTGAAAGCTTGGAATAGAAGTAACATTGTTTCTACTAGTTCTGATGCGAAAGAACGGTTGGACAATTTGATGCAATTTCTCAAATGTGAAGTTGAAGGAGATGAAAGAATAAATTTGGCGGTAGCAGGTTTTGGTCTGGCGAAGAAAAATGATGACCGAAATTATAGAAAAAGAAGGACTTATACTGATGTTGTTAAGCCTATACCCACTGCCTCTACTTTATTAACGACTTCTTTTAAACAGGATCTAAAGAAAAATTGCGTGTTTTGTAATGGAAAGCATATGAGTTCAGACTGTTTTACGGCACGAAAGATGAGTTTTAATGAGAAACAGAATGTTCTAAAGGATAAGAAGTGCTGTTTCCTCTGTTTGGGGGTCAGGTCACACTACCAAACAGTGTAAAGCTGTCCTGAAGTGTTTTATCTGTGATAGAAAACATTCCACCGTGATGTGCCAAAGTCTTGATAAAGGCAAAACAAATGAACGAGAAGAGAAAGAAAAGTCAAATGAAAGTGAAGTAAATATGGCAAATTTCAATAAAAATCCAAGGGTATTTCTTCAAACTCTCAAAGCAAAAGTCGTCTCTGATAATAAAGAAAAGGATATTCGTCTAATTTTAGATACTGGTTCACAAAGATCGTATATTTTGAAGAAATTAGCAGAAGAAATGAAATATGCAGCCATTAAAAAAGAAAAGGTTGTACATTCACTTTTTGGCGGAGTCTCAACCAAAGAATATGAACATAGCTTTTATAAAATAAGATTAAGAGATTTGACAGGGAAATTCAGATGCAATTTTGAAGTTTTGGATCAAAATATTATATGTGAAAATGTTAAGCCTGTGGGAAAAGGTTCTTGGCTGAAAGAATTGGCCGAGAAAGGCATTGTTTTGACAGATGTTGGCGATGCAGATGAGTCTATTCAAGTACTGATTGGAGCCGATATAATCGGTAAACTATTGACAGGTCGAAGAGAAGTGTTGTCTTCTGGGCTAGTTGCAATGGAAACACTTTTTGGCTGGACATTAATGGGAAAAGTTCCTCAAGAAAGTTCATCTAAAGTAAATTTAGCTCTATCAGTTACTTCCATGTTTGTAAAAGAAGCAGAAATTTCTGACTTATGGAGATTAGATTTACTTGGAATAAGTGATCCAATCGAAAAGCTATGTAAGATGGAAGTAGATCGTCAAGTAAAAGAGCACTTTCTACAGACAGTAACACGGAATAAAGACGGTCGTTATGAAATATCCTTGCCATGGGCTGAAGATAAACCACCTTTACCTGATAATTTGTGTTTAGCCAAGAAAAGGTTAACCAATGTCACACAAAAACTACTTGCGAGTAATATTTATGAAAAATATGAGGAAGTACTTTTAGGATGGCTTGGCGACAAAATTATTGAAGAGGTCCCTGAATGTGAAAGGTCCTTTTATGGACACTACTTACCTCATCGACCAGTTATAAAGGAGAATAGCACTACTCCAATTCGTCCAGTATTTGACGCATCAGCAAGAATCCAAAACCATCCATCTTTGAATCAATGTCTACACTGCGGTCCAAATCTCATTGAATTAATTCCTGACATACTTTTGCGATTTAGAGAAAATAAATTCGGTGTCTTAGCTGATATCAAAAAAGCGTTTTTGCAAATAAGCATCCGGAAAGAAGATCGGGATTTTTTACGTTTCCTCTGGTGGAGCAATCCAGAACAAAGTGAGCTGAGAATATTTCGTCATGCTAGAGTCGTTTTTGGAGTCAAGAGTTCACCTTTTTTGCTAGCTTCAGTAATAGAATACCATATTAAAAATGATGAAGAATATGACCCAGAATTTAAGCAAAGATTGTTGAGAAGCTTCTATGTTGACAATGTTGTTACGAGTGTCCATCCAGAGGAAGAGTTAAAGAGAATTATTACTTGCTCTAGAAACCTAATGTCTAAAGGCGGATTCGACCTAAGAGGATGGGAACATACAGAAGAGAGAAAGGACACGGAACACGGTAAAGAAGCTGTTGTACTTGGATTACACTGGAACAGATTTTCGGATATTTTAAAGGTCAATGTATCCTGGACGAAAGATGTAAATCTGGAGAAAATAACAAAACGTACTATGTTATCAGTGGCACATAAAGTTTTTGATCCAATTGGTTTTACTTCACCAGTCATGATTTGCCCCAAGATGATGTTACAGAAAACCTGGAAAATTGGTTTAACCTGGGATGAAGAAATTACCGGGGATCTAAAAAACGAGTTTATCGGATGGTTTCGTGAATTAAATATATTGGAAGAAATTGAGATTCGCGATACATTCAAGTCACTCCAGATAATTTAAAAAAATGTACTCTTCATACATTTTGTGATGCTAGTAATCAGGCTTATGCTGCTGTTGTATTTTTGAGAATAGAAAAAGCTGATCAAGTGAGATTATTCCTTCTGGCTGCCAAATCCCGCATCAGTCCTTTAAAGTGCCCAACTATACCTCGAATGGAGCTTTTAGCGGCTTTGATTGGTGCTAGATTATCGAAATCAGTAACAGATGCATTCAGTTGGGAAAATATGGGAAGATATTTTTGGAGTGATTCCACGACAGTTCTTGCATGGATAATCAGAGAAGAGAACTGGTCAGTTTTCGTCAGGAACCGAGTTCAAGAAATCAGGAGTTTGACTGATCCTTCTTTATGGAAATATATACCCAGTGAAATGAACCCATCGGATCTACCCTCTAGAGGTTGTAAAGCCAAACAACTTGTCTCTCTCAAATGGTGGGAGGGTCCATCGTGGCTTAAGAATCCATATGAGTATAATAAACATATGAATTTCCTCTGCCAGGATATAAATGAAGAAGACGTTGAAAGAGAAAAGTTAAAATCAACAAAATTACTGATAAATGTAGATGAAAATTCACAGAATACTTGGTACTATCAATATTTTTCATGTTATGAGAAAATCGTTCGCCTTATGGGATGGATTCTCCGTTTTAAACATAATACTTGTAATCCAAAGGATAAAGTGAAAGGAGAATTGACAAGTCAGGAATTTCACAAAGCAGAAATGAGAATAGCGTGGATGATTCAGAAAGAAGCTTTTTCCTCTAAAGATTATGAGAAATTGAAAACTCTTGAGACTTTCAAAGATGAGGAAGATATAATACGCGTGAAAACTAAAATTTTGTACAGACAAGACAAGAAGGATTTTCTCACACCTATCGTTCTACCATCTAATCATGAAGTTGTTAAACGACTAATTTCATATTTTCATCTGAAAAATTGTCACGCAGGTCCTCAGATTCTTTTAAATTTGATTAGAGAAAAATATTGGATTTTGAATGGAAGAAGAACTGTGACATCTGTTTTATCTAAATGTACTACTTGTAAAAGATTCAACTCTAAGAACGTGGAATCTTCGCCTATTTCTCTACCAGAAAATCGAGTGAAAGATGCAGCTGTGTTTCAGGTCATTGGTATTGATATGGCTGGTCCTTTGTTTCTGAAAGACAATCAAAAGAGTTGGGTTATCTTGTTCACATGTGCTATCTATCGGGCAGTACATTTTGAACTTGTTACATCAGCATCTACCGAGGTTTTTTTGATGGCTTTAAGAAGATTTATATCTCGTAGAGGAAGATGTTCCATTATATATTGCGATAATGGCTCTAATTTTGTTGGTGCAGCCAACTATTTGAAACGACTGAACTGGAATCATATACAAAAGGATGCAGCAACCAATTCAATTGAATGGAAATTCAATCCGCCAACTGCGGCGTGGTGGGGCGGATGGTGGGAGAGGCTCATCAGACTGATGAAAGATCTATTAAAAAGAGTCCTTGGGCGAGCGTGCTTGAATTATGAAGAAATGATTACTGTATTGGCTGATTGCGAAAGCATTATCAATTCTCGACCTTTGACTTACATGTCAGAGCAAGAATCTATTAAGCCAATTTCTCCTGCCATGTTTTTGAAAGATATTCATGAATATATTGTGCCAGACATTGATGCAGTCGAGGGAAACTCTTTCAAACGAAGGCTTAAATACAGACAAGCATTGCAGAAAAGTTTAAGAAATCGATTTAGATCAGAGTATTTGGGTTTACTTATTCAGCGACCGAATGTGAGAAGAAGCCAACAGACAGTTTCTGTAGGAGACATTGTATTGGTGGGAGCGGACAATAAAAAAAGGATGCACTGGCCATTAGGACGCATCATAGAGCTTATTCATGGCAAAGATGGAAAAGTGCGACTCGTAAAGTTACAAACAGCTCATTCAGAGATACTTCGACCAATACAAAGAATCTATCCTCTAGAAGTATCATCTAGTGACGGTGCTGAAAATACGTTTCCTAATCCAGCTGTGAAGGAAGCACAAATTAAAAAGCCTTTGGAGGATAAGTCCTGCAGGGAAATTAGAAAGACTAGATCTGGAAGACTAATTAAAATGCCAGACAGACTGATTTTATGAAGAAGAAATCTTCTAGAGATATCAAAATGAAGAGTTTTGATTATAAGATATAATCAAAAGGTGGGAGGATGTTAGATATTGTCCATGTTTTATTTTATTCTCTCATTTTTATATTTTTAACTCACGTGATGTATTTTTGTTATTGTAAAAAAAAAAAAGATTATTGAGATGATGCTCGTGCGCGTGCATCTAGTTTCTTTTTTTCTGAGTATTCAAATTTTTCAATGGAATAAAAGCAGCAAGTAGATTTTGTTGTTTTATTTAGTTTTTTAGAAAGCTTAGGAGTTTAAAATAACTTCTTTTGTATGCTTTAAGTTTATTTGGCGTCCGCAATTATATATATAGTAAGCTAGAGAGTTAAAATAACTTTCTTTTTGTACGCTTAAATAACACTCTGAACTATCCCACAGGTTTTGCCATTTGAGATTAATAATTTCTTTGATTCTATTTTTGACATAGGAGGGTGGGGCAGGGATTGTCGAACACTTGGTGGGGAAATCAGTTGCTTCTTTCGCAAGGGAGTCAGCGAGTTCATTGCCGATCACGCCTCTGTGGGCAGAAACGTGTGCCAGGGAGCAAGTTAAGTTAGGATTCGTTAAGAGTTTTTTGATCTGTTGAATTTGTGGGTTTCTGCTCCGATGCCGAGCTATTGCCTGAAGGCCCGAGAGACTATCGCTGAAGATGTTAAAGATATCATTCGTGTTCGAGTCGCCAATCCAGCGTATTGTTTTTTCTATGGCATAGATTTCCGCTTGGAAGACTGTATTATAGTCCTCGAGCCTGCAGGCCCACCGATGGGCCACGGTGCCACGGTCCAGCACGCAAAACGCTGCTGCAACCCCGGCGTCCGTTTTGGAACCATCAGTGTAGATCGCCACTGGAGCAGAGGGAAAGAAACTATTTTTAGTGCAATTGGTGATGAATGGGGCAACATCCTTGCCTGGGTGAATATCCCAGCTGCAGGTCAAAGTTTGTATGGGGGTTTGTGGGAAGATGATGTTTGTTAATTCGGGGTCTTTAAGCTGTAGGATTTGAGTTTTTATGTATGTCTGCGAGACCTGCAGGTGGGCATGAGGAATCCCAGTGATTACGGTGAGGGCATCAGTGGATATTGTTTTATATCCTCTTGCAATTTGCAAGAGGAAGGGTCTTTCGGCTGAGTTAAGAGAGGTAATGGCATCAGTTCTCAGGTGACCGCCCCAAATGGCGGCTCCGTAGGTTATTATTTTCTCGATGATTGTTTTACACCAGGTTTTTAGGAGAGAGGTGGAGATACCCCACCTCTTTCCCACCATTTTTGCTGAGCTGTGGTATATACTTTGAGTCTTTAGTTTAATTTCTTTTACGTGAGCCAGCCAGTTGAGGTGCCTGTCAAAGGTGATGCCAAGGAGTTTCATGTTTTCGACATGATTGACACTGATGCCGTCTATCCGCATCTTGGGATTCCTAGTTCTTTTAAGGGCTTTAGGGAAGGCGAGAGTTAATGCTTTGGTTTTAGATGGGGATAATCCGATGGGGAAAAACCAATGGATGGGGAAAAACCAATTAGATGGGGAAAAACCATTTAGATGGGGAAAAACCAATTTCTGGAATTTTAAAAATTCAGCCCCCAGGTGGGGCAGCAGAGGGGGAGGGGCAGCAGGGGCAAAAACAATTAGAAATACAGTTAGGCCTTACAAAATTGGTACAGATAGGTTTCAATAGCCTGCAAGTCGAATGGGGATATTTTCGAAAGTGTAAAGTTATTAGGAGGGGAGAGAAGGGGGGAGGGGAGAGGGGGGGGCAAAAAAAATAAAAATAGAGTTAGATCGTTCAAATTTGGTATATAGAGGTTTTCGATACTTACAAATCGATTGCGGATATTTTCGAATTTGTAAAATTATTAGGAGGTGCGGGAAGGAGAGGGGCTATGGGCAAAAACAAATAGAAATACAGTTAGGGCATTCAAAATTGGTACAGATAGGTTTTAAAGGCCTGCAAGTCGAATGGGGATATTTTCGAAAGTGTAAAGTTATTAGGAGGGGCGAGAAGGGGGGAGGGGATGGGGGGGAATAAAAATAGAGTTAAATTGTTCAAAATTGGTACACAAATGGTTTTCGATACTTAAAATCGAATGCGGATATTTTTGAATTTGTAAAATTATTAGAAGGGGCGGTAAGGGGGGGCTATGGGCAAAAACAAATAGAAATTCAGTTAGGCCTTTCAAAATTGCTACAGATTGTTTTTAGAGGCCTGCAAATCGAATGGGGATATTTTCGAAAGTGTAACGTTATTAGGAGGGACGGGAGGGGGGGGGAGGGGCAAAAAAAATAGAGGTAGATCATTCAAAATTGGTACATAAAGGTTTTTTATATTAACAAATCGATTGCGGATATTTTCGAATTTGTAAAATTATTAGGATAGACGGGAGGGGGGGCGAAGGGGGAAAATAACAGAAATAAGAGTTAGAGCATTTTGGGAACTTTTTCCGAAGGCAGTGAGAACCCGGAGCGACATTTTTCCTAATCAGATTTTGTTTCGCTTTTTTTTTTCACGTGATAAAAATTAATGCAATTTTGAGAATTCAGTAATTATAGTGATTCATTTTAAAATAGGGTCCAGCGAAGCGGGCGAAGCCTGCTAGTATATATATATATATATATATATATATATATATATATATATAAAGTTTAGGTATATAAAAAATTCTATGAAATAAAATTCAGAAGAAACATGCTAGATTTGTCATTTTCTCATTCACCAATTTAACATTTAGTATTTTTTTTATTTTTCGCGTGAAAGCATATTTCATTTTATGTTAAAAAAAAAAAAATAATAAAAAATAAATCGCTGTGGTGGCGAGTAGCCGCGTATTGATGAAGATAATGATGAACTTTTATAAACATTTAATTAACATTTAGCACCATACATTACTTTATATACATATATACAAATTCTAAGAGCATTTTGATGTATTTTGATAGTCGATAATATTGATCATGGAAATAGACAAATCGATGTAAAAAGAATAGAATGGAATAAATTTTTATCGATATTGCCAGATTCCTTTTTGGAAAGTACAAAACTCGGGAGAAATAGAAATAAGTAACCAAGGAGAATACAATAATTCTCCCCCACTTGAAAACATACAGTGCCGAGTCAACCCTTAAGATAAAATATAATCTTGTAGGTATGCTGGTTGACGCCTCGTTCTAGTAGATCTTCGTACAGGTGGTGAAGGAATCTGTGGTTGATCTGTGGCTGGATGTGTTCAGCTCATTTCCTTGAGGATTGATAACTTGATAATAAGCAGGGTCATGATTTGTGTTATCGGAGGATTTCTGGTGTGGAATTGATGGCGATGCTATATTTTCCCTTTGAACATCTGATTTCTGTAGTTGATTAATATGTCTCTTGATTTCCCTGCCTTCATCTAATTTAACTATATAGTGAATATGTCCAAGTTTTCTAGTTATAACTCCTAGTTTCCATACGGTTTTATTGTTTATAAAGAATTTTGCTCTCACTCTCTCCCCCACATAGATTTTTTGAGTGTGAGGTCTAATCTTCTGTTCAGATTTCTTTTCGTGGTATGGAAACAGTGCGTCAAGTTTAATACGAATTTGGCGATTTAGATACATTTCTGCTGGTGACTTCCCATTTGCTAAAGGCGTTGCTCGATATCGAAAAAGAATCTTTTGACGTTTTAAGTGGATGGGAAGATTTTCTGTGGCGATTGATTTTAATCGATCTTTCAGTGTTTGCACGTTACGTTCCGCAAGGCCGTTGGTCGCTGGGTGTCCTGGTGCGATAAATTTTTGCTTTATTCCATTCATACGACAGAAATTTTTAAATGTTTCCTTCGTGAAAATTTTAGCGTTATCAGAAACCATAACTAGGGGATATCCATGCATTGCAAAAATTTCGTTAAGTAATTTTATGGTAATGTCAGCATTTGGAGCTTTATGTGAGACTTTGATTTCTACCCAACGTGATTTTGCATCCACAACGAGTAGGTAATAAAATCCCTGGAAAGGACCTGCATAATCGATATGAATTCTATCCCAATTATTAATTGGTAAATCCCAGTGGTGAAGGGGTGCCTTCGCAGGATTATGTCTCACTGAAGAACAATCTGGGCAAGATTTTACTAAGTTTTCTATGTCCTTGTCGATATTCTTCCATATACAATAACGTCGAGCTAACTGTTTCATTTTTGTTATTCCAATATGCGTGGAATGTAATTCTTTTAGGACTTCAGGCTGTAGTTTTCTCGGTATTACAATGCGATTACTCTTAAACAAAATTCCATTATCCAAAATGTAGTCACTGTTGATGGAGCTCGATTGAAGTTCTTTTTTGATCTGTGACAACTCCTGATCGTTTTCTGTTTCTCGTATGATAGCATCTGCAGTTAGAGTTTCAGTTGATATTTTAAAAACATTAGATGCACATATTTGATGAATTTCGTCGTTTATATATGTGTCTGCCGATGCGTAATTCTGGTTGACAGGAGATCTAGATAAACAATCTACATTTCGATTTTCCAATCCTTTCCTAAATTTGACGGTGTAATCAAATCCAGCTAAATAAGAAGCATAGCGCAACAGTCGAGCTGATGTCATTTTTGGAAGACTTTCTTTTCTATGAAATATTCTGGATAAGGGCTGGTTATCTGTGATTAGGACGAAATTTCTACCATAAAGATAATCGAAAAAGTGAGAATATCCAAATACGATTGCTAAAGCTTCTCGGTCAAGTTGAGAGTAATTTCTTTCAGCTTCTGTTACGGAACGGGAAGCATAAGCGATTGGCTTTTCTACATCATCGATGGTATGTGATAAGATAGCAGCAACTCCGACTGGACTAGCATCTGTCGCCAGTGTAACAGGTAATTCAGGATTGAAAGGTACTAACACTCTGTCACTGGATATCTCTTCTTTAAGCTTAATGAAAGCCTGCTCACTTTCTTTATTCCAGCAAAATTTCTGATGTTTCCGCAGAAGCTTGCGTAAAGGGTAAGTAATGATCGAAACGTTTGATATGAATCGAGAATAGTAAGTTACCATATCTAAAAATTAGCGCAGTTCTTGAACATTCTTTGGTCGTGGCATGCGTGTTATAGCTTCAACTTTTGTAGGTGATCGTGATATTTTATTGTTTTCTATAACATGACCTAAATATTCAATTTTTGTTCGAAAAAATTCACATTTCTTGCTATTCACGTGTAAATCGTAGTCACGTAATCTTTCTACACATGCAAGGAGGTTCTTCGAGCATTCTTCTTTGGTTTTACCATGAACGACAATATCATCAAAATAAGCGATGGTTTTTGGTAAACCCTTCAGGATTTGATCAATTACCCGGTTAAATTCAGCAGGTGCAGTTTTAATTCCAAAGCTTAACCTATTCATCCTGTATGTCCCTCGATGTGTCGAAATAGTTTGGATAATGCTGCTCTCATCATCAGTTTTTAAATGAAGATAAGCTTTAAACAAGTCTAACTTGCAGAAATACTTCGATTTCCTAAGACTGTTTAATACTTCATCGATTTTCTTTATTGGATAATTTGCATTCATCAGTAGATCGTTAACGCCAACTTTATAGTCAACACAGAGTCGAACTGTTCCATCCGCTTTAGGAATTACAACCAACGGGGATCCCCAATCACTTGTAATTGATTTAGATATTATTCCAGCTGCTTCGAGATCATCAAGTTCTTTTTCAACTTTTTCTCGTAAAGCATAGGGTACATTTCGTTCAGGAGTGTAATTAGGTTTTGCTCCATCACGTCACTTCAGTTTGATTAAGAAATTCGGTACACAACCAACCTTTTGTTCGAACACTTCTGGAAAAAGGTTTATAATCTCCGAGACATCATTGATTGCAGCGATTTTATTTCCTATTTTATTTTGGGGGTTGTTTTCTGTATCGATTTCATGTAGATTGATTTTTAAATGTCTAACCCATACTCTGTCTAGAAGAGGATCATACTCATCAGGAACGACATATAAATATTCATTAGATATACACCCTTTATATTCAACCTTCACTCGCACTTTCCCTAAGGGCACAAACACATTTTCAGTATATGATCTGAAAACAATATTTGTTGGTTCAAACTGTTCCTTGAGACCTAACCTTTTAAATTGACTTTCTGGTATGAGAGTGTATCCTGCTCCTGTGTCGACTTCAAATTTCTGATAGCGATTTTCGATTTTTACTGTAGTAAAATATTTCTTAGCATCAGGGACAGAATTTGAGATATGGTTGTCGTAAATATCAACAATCATGTTTATGTTATTATTTTCATATATTTCCATTTGATTAAGTGGTAATCTTGGACTATTTGATCTTTTAGCATTAAGTAATGTCTTGATACAGACTCTTTGTACATGTCCAGTTGATTTACACGACTTACACTTCAAATTATTTGGATTAATGCGACAGTCTTTTGATAAATGGTTGTTTCTCGCGAAGCGTAGGCACAAATTATTTATGCCAAGTTTTTCGAAATCAATTTGATTTTGTTTGGATTTCATGCGCTGATGGGAAAAAGCCTCTTTTTTCTTTATGTTTTGAGTGTTAAAGGATGTTTTCACGTATTTCGATTGCCTATTACTTTTGGCGACTTTATTGATATCCTCTGAGATAGATGTGCTAGTATTTAAAGTTTTTGATAACTCGCGACTGTCAATTTTTGAAGCTTCAAGTGCAATAGCTTTATCAACAATATCGTTGAAATTTTTTTAATTCTGATTGCAAGAGTTGCTCTTTGATCCAACTATCTTTAATGCCACGAATAAATTGCGCTCTAAGGAAAATATCAGCAACAGATACTTTTTTACTGCATTCACAGTCAACAGTAAACTCGCATTCGGAAATATCACGCCGTAATTCTGCCACATATTCGGAAATAGAACTGTCCTGTTTTTGATAAGTTGACAAAAAGTAATGTTGTGAAACTAAAGGATTTTTCTTTGGTGCTAAATGGTTTTCTAACACTTTAAGTAGTTCATCATATTCTAATTCACTGGGAGCCTTTGGCGCAATAACAGCCGCCAAGATATTGTAATTTGATGCTCCTATAGAATTTAACAAAATTTGTGCGCTTTTATATTTATCATGAAAAATATCTTTCATCATTAAATAATTTTCGAAACGTTGACGATAATATTTAAAATTTTCTTTCTTATTATCAAAACTTTCAAAAGGAGGAATATGGGAAATGTTAACAACTGGAATCTTTGTTGAGTTAGTATTACTGCTATCATTAGCCATTTCAGATTTGTCTCTTGACAACAACGGTTCAATAAGCATTTGTTGGCCCCGATTTACAGTATCAAGCAATTTCTGAAATTGTTCTGCATCCATTATGTATTTAAAATGTAAATTATAACTTTTTTCAATAAATAATTATATTGTATATAAAAATTATTAAGTTGAATTGAAAATGAAACAACTTTACCTCGTCGCCAAAACTGTTGTGACTGTGGTGGCGAGTAGCCGCGTATTGATGAAGATAATGATGAACTTTTATAAACATTTAATTAACATTTAGCACCATACATTACTTTATATACATATATACAAATTCTAAGACCATTTTGATGTATTTTGATAGTCGATAATATTGATCATGGAAATAGTCAAATCGATGTAAAAAGAATAGAATAGAATAAATTTTTATCGATATTGCCAGATTCCTTTTTGGAAAGTACAAAACTCGGGAGAAATAGAAATAAGTAACCAAGGAGAATACAATAATAAATAAATAAAAATACCTCGTAAACTTTTTTGGTAACAATTAATAATTTAAATGGCTTATATTAAGGCAATTACCAGTTTATTATTTTCATATTTTAATTAATTTTTAAAAATCTAATCAAATTTCCGGTATAAATGGCAGCCTATGTCCTATTTCAGACTATTATCTATTTCTGTACTAAATTTCATCCCGATCCGTTCAGCGGTTGTGGCGTGATTGAGTAACAAACATCCATACATCCATCCAAACTTTCGCATTTATAATATTAGTATAGATTAATTAATTTTTAAAAATCTAATCAAATTTCCGGTATAAATAGCAGCCTATGTCCTATTCCAGACTATTATCTATCTCTGTACTAAATTTCATCCAGATCCGTTCAGCCTTTGTGGCGTGATTGACTAATAAACATCCATACATCCATCCAAACTTTCGCATTTATAATATTAGTATAGATTTATTTTGTGTATGAAACAGCTTTAGTATCGGATCCTTTTGGCAAAATTTGAAATTCGGCACCGCAGTAGCTCGGACGTTTCTCGCCAAGATCTTTAATTGTACAATTGAGATAGCCAATTCAGTTCATCGCAAAAATGGCTTAAAATATTTAAAGTCACCAAAAGGGTCCCATACAGAAGCTGTGCTTTTTGTATTTATTTATTTATAATATTTTCTATTAAAGACTTCTGTGGTCGCTAAATTTGGTGCGTAAATTGTTTGTATGCATCCGGCACTTATTGTAACTGGATTTCACGAAATTCGAAATACCCCCCCCCCCTTCCCTTCTCGGAGTCGGAGGGCAATAAACATGTGTAAAAACATGATTTTCCGTTTGAATTCGCTTTGAATTATCTTAGAATGGTGAATTTTGGTGTGTGGATATTGATTAAGTGTACGCATTATGTACATTAGTGGGATTTTACAAAACTTCGAGCTCACCCTCTGAGGAAGGGGAAGTAAGAAGTGGGTAAGTTGCTGCCGAAGGCAGTGGGGACCCAGACTCCTCACGCTGCAAGCGAGAAAACCTCTACCAATCACAGCGAGAACTTAGGCTATTAATAAAGATACGGGATTTTGACAACTCATTTAAGTTTAATGTCCAGCGAAGCGGGCAAAACCTGCTAGTTATTAATATTTTTATTATTGGTGTAATGTATCGTTTTTTGCCCCTAATTTTCACCAACAAGTGCAAAAGTCAGCCATCTACACTCGAGTGAAATTCATTGAACTTTAAACTGTGCATTTGCCAATAAGAGATTCTGTATAACCTGCGGAATGCTATTCCTGAAGAAGCTATCTATATTCGTTCTTTGCGGTGTATATAATCGTATTTTCGTGGCTTTTGTGGTTGGGATGACAGTATTCTTGGACTGAAAACTGCCTATTTATTTAAGAACTAGTTATTACACACAAAAATGTAGATGCTTTCGTAACCATATTTATTGTTTGTTTTCGTTAGCTGTGACCCTGCTCACCTATGCGCATGCGTGAGGTCTGCATTGATTTTGTTAAAATAGGGTAGAAGCGTAGAAGATGAGAGAATGTTTACATTTTACGAGTGAGAGATAAGTTGCGGTTTCTTTTTTCTTTTTTTTTCTTTTCAGGACATTATTGAATTTTGAGGCGATACTTCTTCGTTATATTCGTATAAAGGCAAAATGCTGATTTTTCCCCCTTGTAATTTTTAAATAAGTGTAGAAGATCAGTTTTATTCTTCGATGCAAAATAAAATCCGTAAACTTAAAAGTAAATGCCTGTTTTCTTTCTTCTTCTTCTTTTTTTTTTCAGTTAAAATTATTTTTATTTGCTTACTTGATCTCTAAATTCGTACTATATCTGTCATACCTGAACACTTGTTTCATGCACTGATTATAGTAGTAAATTAATTAAAAATGACTTAAATTAGGTAAAATTTACATAATTCATTAATAAAAGAAGAGAAAAAGAACAACGTTTACAGTAGACTTTACCTGTAGTAAAAGTAATATATTTTTTTCTTTTAAATTATACTGCTAAAATAAAAATACCATATTTTTGGATCTCTATTTTACAGAAATTTACAGAAAATCGTATTTAAATCAAATCATTAGATTTTTTTATCATGATTATTTTACACCTTTTATTTTTCGCGCATATTGTCATATAAATTACATTAAATAAAATATTGTTAATTAAAATTTACCTTTAAAATTAAAAGAATAAAGGAATAAATACTAAATTAATTGAATAAACTTTAAATTCGCGTAAAAAGGTAAAATAAATATTGAAGACTC
Source organism: Salticus scenicus (assembly GCA_963930645.1). Taxonomy (NCBI): domain Eukaryota; kingdom Metazoa; phylum Arthropoda; class Arachnida; order Araneae; family Salticidae; genus Salticus; species Salticus scenicus. Next base: position 208,287,576 of record OZ005654.1, read on the forward strand.
ATAAAAAGAAAACGAACACGTGTAGAACGAAAAGCGCATTTGGCTAAGTGCCCATCTCATTCAACGCATCACCCCTTTTCCGAGTAGGATCGTTCCGCGAGAGGTAGACATGGTTTACGAAAACGGACAGTATATTTCAATGGGTGTATACGGAAGTCATGTGGTGTCCGCATCAGATATTTTATTTATAATGCACAAAGTTTTTAGCGAAAGTTAATTTCACAGAAATTAAAAAAAAAAAAAAAAAAAAAAAAACTCTTTTGAAATAAAGTACAGTAATCGGACTCCGTGCACGTGCGATGAACTAAAAAATATTTTACTTATAATTTGATAGCCAAATGTGTGGATTAACTGATTAACCTTGTCAAATATAGAAAAGAATGAAATATTATACGCAAAAAATTGAGATGTCTGTAAGTTGTTCATTAAAATTGATTTTTACTTTCTTCTATATGTAATATAGAGAAAGTATTGGATTCGTAAAAATTTTCGACCTCGGGTTTTTGATGGATTTACACGTTTTGAGAGCTGTAGAACACGATTTGACCATTTTTAGAAAATGTCTGTCTGTTTGTCTGTCAGTCTCTGCGTGGGTGTGACAAACTTTTGTGGCAATTGTATCTCAGGAACTACTGCACAGAATTTCATACAAATTAGTATGTAGTTGCACTTTGACATAAATTAGTGCCTATCAACTTTTGGTAAAAATTGTCTTACAGGTTGCGTTGCCATCCCGCTTTTTCTAAATTTTTAACATGGTGATATAGGACAAAATTTTGTATAAATGTGCATAAAGAGAATTATTTTTTAGTAATCATTATGAAATTTACAAGAATTATTTATAATAGAGGTAGTGAACTGGGGAAAAAATTTTGTATGAGTAGGAGCCTCGTGAACCCCCATGGGGGGCAAGTCCCCCCTCGAGGGGAGTAAATTTTCAAGATGGGTATCTTTCGAAAGGTCTCGTCAATACCTTTAAAACGAATGGATGAACTATAAATCTGTGATAATTTAAAACAAAGTTATCGATTTTTTTTTACTTTTAACAAAAAGTAACTTAGAAAAAAAAAATCGTATTTTTTTTTTTTTTTTTTTTTAACGAAATTTAACCAGACTTGGTATTTAGTTGGCCCCTGACATAAACTGGGGTTGATTAGATTTGGGGATCAATCACTCAACAGGTGGTGCTGTGATCGTATTTTTTCTAAATTTTTAACATGGCAGTATAGGACAAAATTTCGTATAAATGTACATAATGGGAGTTATTCTTAACCTGTGATTGTGAAATTAATATGAATTATTGATAATAGTAGTAGTTAATTAGGAAAAAAATCTCGGTCATCGCTTCCCCCCCCAGGGGAAAGTACCCCCCGGGGGGGGGTAAATTTTCAAGATGGGTATCTTTCGAAAGGTCTCGTCAATCTCTTTAAAATGAATGGTTGAACTATAAATATGTGATAATTTAAAACAAAGTTATCGATTTTTTTTTTAACGAAAAAAAACTTTGAAAAAAAAAATCGTTTTTTTTTTTTTTTTTTTTTTTTTTTATACATATATATATTGTTACTGCGTGAATTTGTATAGCAAAATATAGAAGAAAGTCTTGTGGTGGCCACAGCATACTGGTTTAATAAGGAGACATTCACAAATTGCCTATATGTTACACACACACACACACACACACACACATATATATATATATATATACATATTTCTCACATGAACAACTGAAACGCTTTCTATCCTAATTCTCATATTTCACGGCATATATAATTTTTGTTTGCTGTATGTTATTTGTAAAGTGCTTTTTCAATTAATCTGAGAGGCCCTAAATTTATTTGAAAATTCTGCATATTTTAAATAAAAACATTTCTAGATTTTTTTTTTTTTTTTAAACAAAAATCTACATGGTCTTTATTAACATTTGCTACAGTTACAGAACACTCCAGCCTTTTAATCTCAAGTATCACAAACATATTTATTTTACTCAATTTGTTGCCAGCCCCCTAATTATCGCCGTAATCAAATCGTCACTAAAAACTCGAGGACGATCATTATTCTGTAGATATCCAATGATCATAATTTATAAATTAAAGAAAAGAAAAATGTATATAAATCTTGCTAAAATTTTAAGCAGGAATATATTGAATTCTAGAAAACTTACCATTAAACGAATCTCAAGCATCCTCTGTAATTGTGAGATCATAGGATTTGTATTATATCCAAAAGGACGACTTCTGTTCAAGTTCTTCAAATGAATTCAAGTAAACAGTGCAGATTGAAATCTGATGTAAAATAGGAATGACGATCATATAATATATGATTAAACTATATTGACTTAATTTGCATTTGCAATGATGATCCTTTAAAATGATTCACAAGTTAATAACTAAACTAGTTGGCATAGGTGGACTCTGCTCAGTTCCCCATCACATTTATGTTCTCATAAATTTCTAGTGCGAGACATATTATAATCATGTTAAAAGAAATGAATTTGACAAAAGCTTGATACAGTGACAGAATGAAATCCCCGCCTAATAGGCTATCCACCGTTCACTTCGATATATTTATCTCATTCTAATCTATTAATTTATTTTATTAGGGTCGATTCCGTTGTTTAGTTTTCATGCTATTGTTTCCAATGCAATAATCCTCAAAATTCCTATTTATATGAAAAATTTACAATTTCGATATGTTGATAAAATCGTAAATTACGAAAAATTCCTATTAGAATATTTGTATTCAATCATGTTCAAACAAATATCATAAATGTAATTTTGAAGTTGTCTAATGTATTTATGATCCTCAAAATGGAAGTTTATGCTCCATTTTGCCATATTCTGACATGTTAAGGAAAGCGTAAATTCAAAATAACTTAAGAATTTTTTTAATTGAAAAAATCATAGTCTATGATATTCATGCCAGTATCCTAAATAATATTTCAAAAGTGGTTTGACATCTTTACGATGAAAATATCCCTCAAGATTGACGTTTATGTGATATTTTGCTCTATTCTGCCATGTTAAGAAATTCGTAAATTTCCAATAACTTACGAAATTTTAATATTCTAAAATTCATAGTCATTCATATTCATGCCAGTGTCCTAAATAATATTTCAAAAGTAGTCTGACATCTTTACGATGAAATCTCTCTCAAAATTGACGTTTATGTGAAAATATGCCCTATACTGCCATGTTAAGAAATTCGTAAATTTCCAATAACTTGCGAAATTTTCAAAGTAGAATATTTATAGTTACTGATGTTCATTCCGGCATCAAAACCGATATTTTAAAACTGGTTTGACATTTTCACAGTAAAAAATTTCCATTTAATGCACGGGGCCGCGGTAGCCCAGTCGGTAGAGCGCCGGCCTCGCAATTGGAAGATTGCGGGTTCGGTACTCGAGCCGGCCAAAGACCGTCGTGTACACTAATGGTGGCTGGTGCACGTAAAATCTGTCGTGGCCGCAAAGTCCTCCATGTTCCCATCAAAAATTATACCTCTGGGGGTCACCGAAGCGGGAGAGCTATCCCTTCCGTGGAGGATCAAAATTGCGATGGCATGTCTCCGGACCACCCCTAGGGGTGAGTCCCAGACCGTCGCCAATTGCCCACCTGCGCAGCACTAGTGCGACGTAAAACCCAACCAACCAACCATTTAATGCACGTTTAAGTGAATTTTTGTCCTATTCTCCCATGTTAAGAAAATCGTAAATTTCTCATAACTTACGAAGTTTTTTAGTTCGAATGTTGCAAATGAATAGGGTTCTCTCCAGTATCGAAAGTAATATTCTAAAACTGATCTGACCTCTCTGCGATCATTTGTTCGTGAGATATCGTGTTAACAGACTAACAAACTAACGGACTGACCCACTGACCCACTAACAGACACCCTACAGACAGACACCCTACAAATTTTGTCATTTTCGGATTCCTCAAACCTGAAAACGTATAAAAAAGTAAAAAAAAACGAGAGGTCGAAATTTTTCACGATTACCTAAGTTGCCCATACCTATAGTATGATGGGGAACTAAAAAGGATGCAATTATGCCCAGTTGTATTTATCTTGAACTTTGTAAAGTATTTAATATTTCAATGGAACAAACTGCTATAAAATATTAATTGTAATAAAATATTTTTATTTATTCTTAGTTTATAAATAAATAAATAAAATAAGTATTAATAAAACTATTTTGCCTAGGTGACTCCCTTTTGCCTAGGTGACTCCTAGGCTTAATTCCCTATCATATATTTGCTCTCATAAATTCTACTGCACAGATCATACTATATTCATGATAAGAACAATGAACTTGGCTGATTGCCATACCGCTAGAAAACTGAGATGCCTCACGCAAAAGAATATCTTCTCTCCGATTTGACAATTTACCTTATCGTAATTTGCTACGCAATTTTATATGTGTCAATTTTATAATTCAGTTTCCATTCATTTTCATCCTATTTTTTATGCAATAATACAGGTTTATGTGAAATATTACCCTATTCAAGTAAAACTAAAGAAGGGTGATATTGCGTTGTTTGTAAATTATTCAAATTGAATGTATTTCATTTCGAATGACCTAGAAATTTTCAAGTAAAATTTTGCCTGCCAATAACGTTCCTGATAATATTAAAAGGGTTAGTTAAAACTCGACTTCTTTATGATAAAAATAATCATTATAATTCATGTTTATGCGACGTTTTGCTTTATTCTCTCCTGTTATGAAAATCTTAATTTTTGAACAAAATACACGGTTTCGAAAGTAGAATAATGAAATTTAATGGAATTTTAGGCCAATATGGTAAATGATATTTTAAAACTGTTCCACCTTCTTTATGAACATCTGTTCTTGAGATATAGTCTACACAGACAAATTAAAAAATTAAAAACTAACAAACTAACAAATTAATTAAAAAAGAGATGCTACATCGATTTTTTGACATTTGGATTCTTCATTGTCAAAAAACTGATATCGAAAATTTTCATGGATATCAAAGTTCCCTATACTTAAATTGAGATGACCAGTTAAGGGGACCTGGCACTATTGATTTGGTACCACTGAAGTAGAATCCATATAAAAGTTTATAATTTAATTTAATATTTATGAATTGAACTATATTAGTTTTTTTCAATAAAATACATATTCAGGCAATAATTCTTGTGGTTTTTGATAAAATTTTTACAGATATGAAATCGTTATAAATTGTGTTTTCTCAGTTTGCATTTTTTTTTTATGAATTTATGATTTTCAAAATGCTAAAATTTCGATAAAAAAAAAAAAAAAAAAAAAAAATTCGTATATTTTCGGATGTTTAATAGAATTGGTGATAGATTTTGAAAATTATTGATTACTATTTGAGAGAAAAGAAAAAAAGAAAAAATAAATAAAATAATAAATGCATGTTTTTGTAAAAATCTGGAAAAAAAAATGTGATTTTTGTTATATTTTTGTTTTAATAATTAATAATAATAATGACCCTCATCTGTCATGAACGATTCCGGTTAGACCACTTCAAAACAGAAACTTTAGGCAGCCATTTTTTTTTCCGTTTGTTCAACTCACTGAGCTGGTTCAACTTACGGAAACATACATATAATATGTTTTGTATCGCACGTATTCTTATTTATTTCCTCTAAAAGCTTGAAAAACTATTCAATTGTAATGTTTAAAGGTCTAAATTAAATGTAACGGATCACTGGCTATTATAAACATGAACCTATAAATAGAATTATGTAACTTCATGATTATAAACAACGCAATGCCAAATAAAAACAAACCAAAATTGTTGCCATTCAGAAAATACAAATTCCAAATGGACAACTCTTTAATTCCGAATGAACGACTCTTTGACAGTTTCATTAAAAAAACGCTTAAAATATTTCTAAAACATATTAAAGTCTTAGAACTCTTAAAATATTTGTAAAAACATATTAAAGCCTTTAAATATTTTTATCAAGCTTCATTGTTTGTTTACATTGTAAGGTATGATTGGCGTCGAGTTTAGTACGTAAATGCCGCCAGTTGATTTTAGTTTTGAAATTAGTGTAAAGTGATAGTTGCGATAGAATATTTGGTTGGGCAAGTAAAGGTCACTAGTTGAAATGAGCCAACGAGATATATAAAGTAGAGTGATAAATGGTAACCCTTGAGAAGGTCCAAGATGAATCATGTGACATGCTCCCCTTACGCCTGCGTATTCGGCGGTTCCCTTGGTTACAGCTAGTTTATTCAACGACATATATAAAGTAGAGTGATAAATGGTAACCCTTGAGAAGGTCCAAGATGAGTCATGTGACATGCTCTCCTTGCACCTGCGTATTCGGCGGTTCCCTTGGTAACAGCTTATTTTCAGTAAATTTCTATGGCAACGATTTGGAGATTGTTCTTCGCATAAGTCATAATCCCCAATGTTTTTGTTTACTTAAGTAGTTTAATATTCTGTTGTTCTAAATCATTTTGATTTTGATTTTACTTCTTTTTTATTTCGTGTAGTTGAACTTTAACCGACAAAATGCTTAAAAATAGTTGAAAAATTATTATTTGTTGTTAAATTTAGCTCTTTAAAAGTTTAAATTTCTTTTATAAACACTTTTAAACTTTGTTGGGAAACGATGAAAAAAAAGGTATTTTATTATTTATTAAAATGTGAAATGTGTGTAAAATTATTTTAAAAACAATTTATTCCGGTCATAGAACTGTCATGTTACCTAATAATAATGATAATTTGTCGAACTGATATTTTAAATGCCAAAATAGCGATAAAGGGCCAAACACAGCAACCTATTGGAGCATGTCACGTGATTCATCTTGAACCACGGAAAGCTAATCCTTCATCGATTGAATCAGCACTCTAATATATATATCTCGTTGAGTTTATTTCAAAACATTCTACTGAAGAACCAACGAGATATATAAAGTAGAGTGATAAATGGTAACCCTTGAGAAGGTCCAAGATGAGTCATGTGACATGCTTTCCTTGCACATGCGTATTCGGTGGTTTCCTTGGTAACAGCTCATTTTCAGTACATTTCTATGGCAACGGTTTCAATGTTTTTGTTTACTTTACGTAGTTTAATATTCTTTTGTTCTAAACCATTTTGATTTTGATTTTACTTCTTTTTTATTTCGTGTAGTTGAACTTTTACCGACAAAATGCTTAAAAATAGTTGAAAAATTATTATTTGTTGTTAAATTTAGCTCTTTAAAAGTTTAAATTTTGTTTTATAAACACTTTTAAAGTTTGTTGAGAAACGATGAAAAGAAAGGTATTTTATTATTTATTAAAATGTGAAATATGTGTAAAATTATTTTAAAAGCAATTTATTTCGGTCATAGGACTGTCATGTTACCTAATAATAATGATAATTTGTCGAACTGATATTTTAAATGCCAAAATAGCGATAAAGGGCCAAACACAGCAACCTATTCGAGCATGTCACGTGATTCATCTTGAACCACAGAAAGCTAATCCTTCATTCATTGAATCAGCACTCTAATTTATATATCTCGTTGAGAAGAACACAGTTTTTAAAGTTGTAAAACTCTTTCGAAAAGAATTTATTTTATTATAAAAATAAATGGGTAGGGGCTGACCAGTAACTTTTCACAGGTAAATTATAATTGTTTTATTTTGTATGCTTTAATACATAATTTTTGTTATTTTTCTTTCAACTGTTCGACGAAAGCTATGGCAGTAAATCATGTGCTGAAAATAATGCATTTTATGAAAGATCGTACACTTTATTTATTTATTACTTAAATAGTATTTTTATTATTCGTTCGAAACAATTTTTCTTACTATTTGCATTCATGGTAGTATATTTCGCATAATTCCAGATAATATTGTAAATGGCGCCGCTTGGCAAACCCAGCCAACCATTGTCGCCAAAGCTTTTGTTTGTTTACGTTCTGTGATTTATACGCATGCTTTTAGTTTTATTTTCAAGTTCACTTATGTCCTTATTTTATGTTGTTTTTTAATTCTGTGTAGCAATTATATCACATATTTATTAAAGTCTTTATATCAATTTCAAATCATTCTGTAGTTAGATAAATTAGTCTTTCGCGGACAGTCGCCAAAAAAAAAAAAAAAAAAAGATAAAGGGCCAAACATAGCAACCTATTGGCACAGAGTACTGATAACATTCAGAGCCGTCACTTACATAGAAGCTAATGGTAAAAATTTAACATGTAAATTTCGCATAGACACTATCGCCCCTGACGAGGGACCGAAGTACTACTCATACGTCACGGATTACGTATGCGATTTCGTAATCAGTTTTATGGGTATAAAGATTTGGCTGATTATCGCTCTTTTGGCGATTTTTTTTTAATGAAAAAGAAAATGAGGTTTGGAAGGTTATGCACTTTTTATTTTTAGTTTTTTAAATATACGCGTGCTAATATTTTCGTTACACATATTTCATGTGAAAAATTAATTAAATATGCATAAAATCTCATTTATTTATTTATTTTTTACATGTTTTGAATAAGTTTATATCGGTAAACCAATTTTAATGTATTTTTCAATATTGTTATGAAGATAAATGAGCTTTAAAAGAATATATTAAATTTGTATTAGGCAGTATTTAATAAAAATAAATTTTTGCATTCTAAAAAATAATAATAATAATAATAAATGAAAAAAATCTTTTTATTAATAAATAAATGTTACACTACCATCTTTTTTTTTTTTTAAATCCATATTAGAAATAGTATTGTTTTTAAGTCAAATTTTTGAAATTGAGTTTTTGTTTCATTTACACATTTTCAGGTTTCCTGAATCTGAAAAACATGTTTTTATCAGTTGGTCTCTGTTTTTTCTCAACAACAAATTATAGAAGGAAGTCCAAATTCGGTATTCTAAATCTGTACAATGTAGTGATGCTACATTAAACTTTTCGTTGAGATGAAGCAGATGGTTTATGTACAGGGATATCCAAAAGAATTCAAATACATTACGTCTATGGGGAAAAGTTCATTAAGTAAAGTGTAACATATATAGGTTGCCCTAAACAAAATGGAATAAACATATTTTTTTTTTCAATGTATAAAAGCATGTTTTGTGTAGAATATGGAATAGAAATCATTTATCATTTGTTTACAGGGCTATCCAAAGTATTTGAATATATCGGGAATATATACTTGGAAATTGCTGGCAGTCTATTTCATTTTGTGTTCGGTGTTCTTTAAATACAACTGAATTTAAGTGCATAATGTGATATGCATGAAATTCACAGACAACATACAAGGTTAACCAAAATTAAGCAAAACTTGAATGTAGCAGGTGTAAGTGCTTTGTTACATTTTACTATATCAACAAACACTGCTCAGGAAGAAAAATTAAATTTTAACAGTCATACTGTAAAGAAAATATATTTTCAAATTCTATTTTCAACACTGGTTTTTTGTATAACATCACATTTTGAGGTTCACTGAATACGAAAGTCCAATTTTAAGTGGCTGATCTGTATGTATATCTGTTATAAGCATAACTTAAATAACCACAGGAAATTCAAATTTGGCATTTTGAAGTTCGTAATTCCACTTGAAAAATTTGATCGGGATTGGCAAGTTTGAAGACAAATTAGTAACAGTTTTGAATTATTTAAGAAAACCTATTTTAGATTATTTTAAAAGTAGACTGAACTTAATTATCGTAATTTATTGATCTTATGACTTAAACTGCAATGGATGTTTATGCGAAATTTTGTGCGATTCTGCCATGTTAAAAAAATGGTTAATTACGAGTAATGTATGCAGTTTCCACGGTTAATTATGTTTATGCGAGCATTGTAACATACTTTTAAGCTGGTCTCGCACCTTTACTGTAAAAATATCCCTTTTAATGTATGTTGAAACAAAATTTTGCCCTACCTCCCATGTTAAGAAAATCGTAAATTTTGAATAACTTATGAAGTTTTTAAATTAGAATGTTGAAAATCAATAGTGTTCTAGCCAATGTTATAGATAATATTTTAAAACTGGCCCCACCTACCTGCGATCTTTTATTCTTAAGATAGTTAGACAAACTAACAAACTGACAACATATAAATTTTATTATTTTTGGTATCCCCATACCTGAAAAGTGTAAAAATAATAATAATAATAAAAAAAAAACGAGGTAAAAAATTTTCATGATTCTTTACGCTCTCCATACCTATAGCATGATGGTGAACAAAAAATTGTTTAAATGCTTAAAATTTGCATTCAGTTCCAGCTTTTAAATATTAAATATATTTAATCAATTAACTTACCAATGGATCCACAAAAAATATCCAAGTAGGCCAAGAATAAATTGTTAAACAATAATAATGTAAAATTGAGGGAGAAAAAATAAAATTAGCAGGGAGCAATTTAAAATTTTTCAAAACACATTAAAACTTTGAACGTCATTTTATTCAATAATTTATGAGAAATTTTATTAAACATGATAGTTACATTGAAATTTATATGTACTGTTAGTTCTCCAATTAGAGTCATAAGCAAATAAGGATGATTCTGTTATTGGAGTAGTATTATTCTTGCTTATTTAGGATACAAATGGGAAAATGAAAAAACTGAAACTTTTAGAACTGTGAGGCACCTATTAAAAGAAAGGAAAAAGTAGTAATTTTTTCCATACCCCTAATGCCTAGTAAAAAAAAAAAAAAAAGTGAGATTGCCACTGACATCTGATTTGATAAGAAGAAAACATTTGGTTTGAAAATTTTCAGACTGCCAATTTTTGATGATTTTATACATTTTAAGAGCAACACACTTCTGGCTTTTTTGTCCTAACGTCAGTACAAGGGCGTAGCCAGAAAAAAATTTTGGATGTTCAAGTTCTAGTACATAATGTTGAATGCTAAAAATGCTGATGTAGAACTCTAAAATTTTTGACAAACCTGCAAAATTTCAAGAAGGGGGTTGTATTTTAACTCCCCTCCTTGGCTATGGCTTTGTATGTGTGTGACAAAAATTCGATGCACCCTGAGATCAATAACATATGCTTGAAATTTTACATTTAGATGCAACTTGACATTTTTTTTTGTCTATCAACTTTTGATGCATATTGCTCAACAGATTGTGCTATCATCTTGTCTTTTCATAATAATTGGTTCATATGACAGCATAAGTCAAAATTTCACAGAAATGAATACAATGGGGAGTATTTTTAAACAAGCATAAAATTAAAAATATTTTAATTAATAGTAGTATTCAAACATTATAAAATGTATATGTAGAAATATTGCTTTGTCCAAGGAATGTAATTTTCAATATTTTTTTCCAAAAGAACTGATCAATACTTTTAACACGAGTGTTTCAATCATATATCTGTAATAATTTGAAACAACATAATCAATTTTCTTCACTTGTAATAATTTTAAAAATATCTGAAAAACATTTCCTTGGGAGGTAAAGAAAATTTCATGTCAGTTGCACAAAATTTCGTGTGACTGCACAAAGTCAATTCTGTGCAATCTGTAAAGCACAAATTGACTTTCTTTAATACTCATGTTATACTTTTCCGAGATGAAAGAATCTGCACTGACCATCTAAAATAATTTTGAGATTTCACATCCTGCAAATTGCTATAAAATTTTTGACTCTTTGTATTGTAAAGGAAAATTTTGCAATGGGGATAAATGCTATTCAGTTTATCTATTTAAAGAATTATTTATATAGTAATGCAATTAAAAAAAATTGTTTTGTTTTTGCAAATCAGTTGTGAAATACTGAAGAAAATGTAGAACATGAGCATGGAAAAACAGAAAAATCAAAGAATTCTTCAGTGTTAAATAAGAAAAAAAAAAAAAAAAGATATCTATATATAGAGAAATAATACCAAAAAAACTGAGGATAGAATTTTAACGTCACTACTGAACTAATAAAGAAAAATAAATAAACATTTGGTTAACATTTCTTAAAATTTAACTGTATCCAAAATATGTACAAATAGAGTATTTGATATAACATAAATGATTATATTTTAAAAACTTTCTCAGCTAATTAACATTTGTTTACCATGTTTAGGTTTTTCAAATCTTATTTTAAAAATAAAAATAAACAGGAAATACTGTCAGTTGATTTTATAAAAAAGAAAAGAGAATTTTTGCCAACTTTGTGCTTTAAAATGCAGCTACTTTAAAAAACAAAAATACTATTACTTTCAATATCAAGGATGAAAAAATATCTTGAAAATTATTAGCATAAATTTATTTAATTATAAAATTTAGCAAGGATTTACAAACCTGCTTTTAATTTCATTTACCACGACTTCTGAAACTTGCACTTATTGCACTTGAACCTGAAAACAGTTTTCATATAAACAAATGTTTATATTAAAATATTTACCTGTATATGTTTTATAACTTTCACTGATTCTCCTTTATCAAGCAAAAAAAATCAATCTCTAAAACTTATATAAACATAAATAAGAATAACTAAAGCATACATTTGGGTTGCGGTACGCCGCTCCGTTTATTACAATTGTACATCACGATCAAAAAGCAGACTTCTATTTAACAGTCTTTAAATACAGAAAAGAAGTTCATTGTATGGAAAATTTGTTAAATACAGATTTACATTTTTTAATACTTTGAACTACATACATATAAAGTTAATTTTTCAACTCATAAGACAAGAATCATATAAATAACCATACTTAATAAATATAATTCATTTGACACAGTAATTCTATTTTTCAAATGTTATTAAAAAAAAAAAAAAAAAAAAAAACTGTACAATCCAAAAAATATACCACTTTATTACTTTTAGATATAAATTTATTATTTTTAATTTATTATTGTTGCGAGTTTAGGAAATTGGTTTTACAGGCTTAGAAATTAATAAGTTAGCTTTAAGATTTAATATTATTTCCGTAGTTGCTAATGAGCCAGAATCTGAACTCTCTTTTGGCGGCAAATATTTGGAAACTCCTGAAACATTTATAAGAAAAGGTATAACAAATTTTGGGAATCTGCTCTTTAGCTCTGCTCTTTCTCAAAGTGAAATAATTACATGTCCTTTGTAGACACCTTGACCATCCACACTGCTGATTAAGTTGGAGAGATGCTGCAACAGTAAAAGTAAATGATTATCAAACACTTATTTTAACAATATATTCTTCTTTTCAGTTGCAAAATGTTTAATAATTATATTCACACAAAGTTATTGAAGGATATTCAAAATGCTGATTAGCACCAATAGATCTCATGTATCATAATAAATAACATCTTCTCGAGCAAGTTACTCAAATTATATATCTGATAAATTTCTAAATGATGTCTTTAAATCAAAAACTTTTGTTTTTCACACTATATCTCACATTACTGTTACTGGTACTACGAGTACTGAAAGAAAAGTTTAAATATGTCATGTAAAAAATGTACAAAAAAAAATTGACTTTTTTGGCTTTGAAAAATTTCTCGAAAAACATAATAGAAAATTTTCCAACCTATATCACTTATGAAAATCTGTACAGCATTTGTGCCGCACTCACTACCACTCATGCAAGCATCCTTCGTGCACATTAAAATAAATACATACATATATATATATATAAATCAGGAACATTTTTTAACAGACAAAAATAATAGTTACACTATGTTACAATTACACAACGACAAATTTTCCCTCCTACAAGAAATAGTAAAAAAAGAAAAAAAAAAACTTAGATTTTTTTTTAAACCATACATAAGTTTTCAGTGTCCCCCCCCCCCCACACACAATTTCTCATATTTACAACATGTTAAAATAAACACTTTTAGCTCCTAGTCCCATATTATAGTAGTGATGATGTAAAGTAGAGTAAAACGCTGAGTCTGCTTTGCTTTTAAAAGGATGAATATGGAGGGGGGGGGGATGATGAAAGATAGCCATAGTTGCTGGGGACATTCTGATACTATTTAAAAAATTCTGAGATTTATTGCAGGGTTGTTTGCAAGCCTCGTAAAAAAACAATCCTAAAATAATAACAAAAGAAAAGGGGGGAGGGGGAGAAAGGAAAAAAAAGTATAAAAAAACTTGGTTGAAACTAAAAATGTTCATAGTTATCTTTCTGAAAGTTACAAAATGTATCATGTGCTGTAATAAGTTAAAAAATAAAACATGTTACAAGTATATTGTGAATTCTGACTAACAAGGAAACATTCAAAAGGTGTCTTCAAAAAACATTAAAAAATATATATTTGATTCTACTCTTCCTAAAACACCAGAAAGTGAAAAAATTATCAGCTGCAATGAATTACAGCGACCACAAAAAATTATAAAAATTAAGCATATTTGGCAATTTCACATTGTTAGGCAATTAGTTTTGCTGTAATTCATTTCAGCCGATAATTTTTTCACTTCGTGGTGTTTTATGAAGAGTACAATCATATATATATTTTTCAATATTTTTTGAAGACGACACCTTTTGAATGCTTCCTTGTAAGTTATATTTTGAATTTTACTGATTGAAAATAAAATATTAAATATTTTAAAAAATCAATTTTTTCAAACAAAATTCACAAGTTATGAAATACCAGCACTGGCCTGACCTTAAATTTACTAAATTTAAGAAAAGAAGGAATAAAAGGCAAACTTAAAATGCTTAATAAAATCAAAAATGCAATTCTAGCAATTTCCAGTTATAGCTGTTAATGCGTGTGAATATTTTTGAGTGGCCCTGTAAATCTCATACTGTATTCTACAGAAAACTTTTTTTTGTGCATATGAATAATAAATCTAAATTTCATTATTATATGTGCATATGTTATTAAAAATAAAATGATAGTTTTAAAAAAATTAAAGAACACGCTTTTATAGAAATGTGAACTAAAAAGCACAAAATATCTATCTTAGCATTAAAATTCAGGGTAATAGAAAATCATGTGAGTGACACACCATAATATTTACATACACTTAAATCTTTAATTAAATAATTTAGAATTAAAAAAAAAAAAAAAAACCATTTTTAAAAAATCTCCCCTGACTGGGCTCGAAAGCTAGACCTTTAGGTTCGTAGCCCGGAGCTTTACCTCACAGCCACAGCGTTCACGTAGGGAAGTCTTTTTTTACAATATAGATTTTTTGTTTGCTCCCAGAGCGGTTACAAACATACATACAGGTGAAGCTAATAAAAGCGTGTTAAAAAAGCACCACAGTACTGGCGTTAAAAAGAAATAAGTATAAAACTTCGAATAAAAACCAAGAATAAAAGAACAATTTTATTGTAATTTAAAACTAAATTACAATACATTTTTTCTAAACAGCTCTTCAGGTAAAGTAGGCATGAGTGCTGCAAACAATTTTATATTTATTATTTGTGCAAATAATTGGAGACCATATACCTCAATGTATAAAAATTCTACTTTGTATCCTAAAAAATAAAAAGTTATATGTCCTTAACTCATCAAACTCTATGTAGTTTGTGTGACAGTAAGGTATAATATACTAATATACTTTGAAGAAACTTTTAGACCAACTGAATATGGCGTTTAAATGCTATCACACTTTAAATAATTTGAGTTCACAGCCATAATAAGTAATTTTTCTTTATGTTTTCAGTAGTAAAAAAAAAAAAAAAAAAAAAACCTAAAAGCTACATTTATTCAAAATCTGTATAGTTTGTGTGACAGTGACCTATAACATACCTATTCTCTTTCAGCTATCAACATTCAAAGTGTATAGAGGCTAACATGTTCATTCACACACATATCTACATACACTATTGTAAAAATAAAAAAATGAATTCAGAAGCCCTTAATCTGTATAGATACACCAAAATCTCACTCTTGAATTTTTTCATGATAAAATTATTTTCTTACGTTCGGAAAATAAAAATCTTTAATGTACCACACGTAACTTGTACTTTATTGTGTTTACAAATTATTATTATTATCACTATTTCTGTAAATTCTAAGTACTTTCCAGACACTGGTGGTGGTGGATGAAATATCATGCTTAAAAAAAAAAAAAACTTTATAACCACTATTTTATGCATATTGCATATGCACAGATTATCAAACTTGCACTACCCTACAATATCAAACTTATGCTACAAAGCATTTAACTTTGAAAAACAAAAACTAAGACCCTCAAGCTCTTTTAAATTTATAACTGATCCCTTGCATTTTACAAATCTAAAATAGAGGCATTTTACGCCTCCAAAAAGACATAGGTAAATTCTGAACCAAATGTTGGTCTGAAATTTACCTACACTCTTTGTGACATAATTATTCTACCTTAAAAACTTTTTTTTAATTACTCCTAACAAAAAATAACATTTTATACTCTACATACTGAAAAGAAAAGAGGAAATGAACTTTTCAAATTTATTTATAAATTATGGTCTCCAATAATCCTGTTACACAATTAAAAAATTTTAGTAGTTTAACTAATAAATTTATATAGTATTAGTTAAACTACTAAATACTAATATTTTACATATTATAAATTTACATATATATATATATATATATTTTTTTTTTTTTTTTTTGGGGGGGGGGGGGCTTCATCGACAACTTTAGATAGGTATCTAACTTCAAACACTTAATAAAAAGTATATTTTTATTTTCAAATATTGTAGAAAATCACATAAAAAAATTACCTGGTTTTCATTTCCAATGCTTTACTTGGAGAAAAAAAAAATTGCTTCTGCTTCTTTGGGCATCTACAAAAGGATCTAGAATGCATAATAAAGGCTTGTCTTCATTCTTCATTGTAATTTCATTCTAACAAAATACAATACAGTCATTTAAATAGTACAGTATTCTTAATTGCATCCCCCCCCCCCCCTAGAATTATACCATGTCAATATCAGTTATTTTCTTAAAATTATTAAACAACTAGCACATAGAGAAAAATATTAGGTTCTTATTAAATATTAAGATAATAAAGTATAACAGAAAGCTAATCGCTTCCAAAACTTAGAAATGTATATTATTTTTATTTATTTACTTATTTGCTTAAGAAAAAATTATTTTAGCATCTTAAACAAGTATTCCAATACTAAGATTATAATTTTTTATAATTATTTTAATTCATAATTTCACAAGTTATATACATTTATTTATTCAATGCAGGGTTGGCAAGTTTTTGACAACAATTGTCCAAAGCCTAAAATTCTATACAAAGAGCATCCTGAAATAATTTTTTGCAACAAATTTATATCTACAGTTTATTACATTTTCCTAATTTTTGGTTTTAGTCCCTTTAATAAATTTTGAAACATTTTTAGATACTAAAAGTCACATGTCCCATCAAAAATTTCAAGTTTGATTTTAGTCAGTAAGCTTCTTTGAAAACAGAAAATAATTTTAAGATACTATTAAATATAGAATGAAAAATTATAAACAGAAATATACATTAATAAAATAACCTATGCACTAATTCCTTTTAACTTAAAAAAAAAAAAAAAAAGTATTTTAATCTCATACTGTTACTTTTAGCATTTCACATCATTCTAGTTGTTTTCCTCTTTAGAGTAATTTCAATGGGATTACATTTATGCGTTATAAATTTTAACAATTGGCTAGTTATAGTGTAAAACAGTAATTCTGAATTTAGGGGGGGAAATTCTGTTATTGATTTCATAATTAATGTGTCTGCTTTCGAAAATACTATAATTTTACTGTAATTGAAAACCCATTGTATAAACAAAATTCAATTTTTATTTGATATAAAATCAGAGATTGAAATATTCATTAGTTTTTAATTAATTAGATGGAAGCAATCCAATCAAACTGCAAATTATCCGGCATTGACATTCGTAGAGAGTAAGCTAATTATTTATAGCTGAACAATTCAAAAAGAAATTATTAATGAAAGCCAGTATAAGAATATTAATTTATACTCTCGTTGTGGTCAGAGTTCCAAATATAAATGCAATTTATTTTTGCAATAAAAGACAAGAACAAGATTTTTGTTTTTTAATCAAACTCAAGTAACATTGCACATTCTATACGCTAAAACTTCTTTGTGATTGTGTAGCATAAATTCAAGTCCCGAATAACCACAATTTTTCCAATTAATGATTAATTTTAAGACCAAACAATATATTAATAACTTTTAAGTAGGTATTAAAACATTTATGGGGGGCAGAAAAATCAGAAAGGAAATCGAACAGAAACATCATTTAAAAGATGATGATTAAGCATGCAATTACTTTTAGATTGAATAAAATAATGACATAATAAAAATTTTATACTAATCCATTTAAATAATTAACATTAAAATTAACTTACTTTATTACAAGTACAAACAAGGAACACGAACAAAAACAGTATTAAACCAGCGCCATTGCATTCACCACAGAATAAACAAAACCAGACCAGAAGAGAAGAATGCGGTAACCATAAAACCAATGCCAACTTGGCTTTCTCAAGTCAAACTCGTCGTTGCTATGGTTACAGTCATGAAATTCCGCGATTTAGTACAATGAATTCTCCCAGGGGCTGGTTTGGCGCTGGATGTAAATTGCCAACTGCTTTATCTGTATATATCTAATTTGTGCCTATTGGAGCATGTCACGTGATTCATCTTGAACCACGGAAAGCTAATCCTTCATCCATTGAATCAGCACTCTAATTTATATATCTCGTTGAAACGAGTATTGAAAGTAGAGTAGTCTAAGGTGATAATACGCAAGCGAAGTGATGACGTCACTGGCCGTTCGTGGATGCAAGAAAAATATTTCCTATGTTAAACGCCCATTGTATTTTTTGTAAAAAATTATTAAAAATCGAGGAAAATTATTTCCCGATTTTAATCCCCATATTTAAGTATATATATGTATTAGTTATCATGTCCATGCATTAGATTAAGTTATTTTTGTTGCAAAATTGACAAAATTTGAATTTTTAGTTTCAAAACTCTAGAAAAAAGAAATGGCAAACTTCCATATTCGATTGAAAACACAAACATTTAATTTCAAAAGATGATAGTTACAGTACACAATAAATATCCAACTAATATACTAATTAAAATGAAAATGATAAATATTCTATCATAATTTGAAGTCAAATTTCTTTTCAAATGTCTAAATAAAGTATCTGATGTAAGATACTAATATGTTGCAGCGGAATAGATTTGATATCGGTCATCCTTGGCAGAAAAAAAAAAGTTGTACTCCGGGAGTGCCGACAGAAATGAAAACGTGAACAATTACGTGTGTATTTCTTGAATTGTCAGGAAATATTTTATTGTGCAGGAAATACTTTTAAATGAAGCGTTTTTTTATTCATTAATATAAACTACTACTACAAAAATTATATTACAATTTTATTTAATGCGCTAACTGCAATAGAGACAGTGTCCGGAGATGAGAGAAGTCGTGTAGAGCCGCACCAGATTGTAAAAACGTGAGAAAAATGGAGGCTTTGGCCTTTATCACGGTTCTGTGAGGTCTAACTGCAACGTTTCCGGCTGTAATCTTTAAGAGACAGTGTCCGGAGATGAGAGAAGTCGTGTAGAGCCGTATCAGATTGTAAAAACGTGAGAAAAATGACAGCTTTGGGCTTTCTCACGGTTTTGTGAGATCTAACTGCAATAGAGACAGTGCTCGGAGATGAGAGAAGTCGTGTAGAGCCGTACCAGATTTAAAAACAATATACAGTATATAATTATTAACACTTCACATTAGCAAGTTAATTGAATGATACATTATTTGTATCATACAAGGATGGAAAGCGTTTGCTGACGATGGCGCGAGTTCAATGATTTTTGTTCACCCAAAAGTTTTCACTTCAAATGGAAGGCGTTAGCTGACGATGACGCGGAGTTCAATGATATTTGTTCACCCAAAAGTGCTCAACGCGCCTAAAAACGTTTTCACTTCGAAGAAATATCGCCAAATTATTTGGCGAACATAATTTAATTCCTTTCAAAAATCATGGTTATTTTAACAACTTATATTAAGAGAGTAATGAATAGTATGAAACAATATTTCGTGCAATGCATATTACGAAAATATACATCTGGCATGTGTATTTTCGTATTACGTTTTTGATCACCAAATACAATAAGCGCCAAGTACGACAGATTTTTGAAATTTAAAATTAAAATTTTGTCAATTTGACAGCAAAATAACTCAATCTAGCACATGCACATGATAACTAATACATATATATACCCAAATATGGGGATTAAAATCGGGAAATAATTTTTCTCGATTTTTAATAATTTTTTACAAAAAATCCAATGGGAGATTAACATAGGAAGTCATTTTCTTGCATCCATGGACGTAAGGCTCCTATGTATATACGAGCTGGCGCATCAGGCATTTTGTTGCCTTAGGGTTGCCAAGTGTACCCAGCGAGTTTCTCTGATAAACAAAGGACAAACATTTTTTTTTTTTTTTTTTATCGTCTTACATTACTTTAAAGTAATTTGTTTTATTATATTTCATAATTTTAGCTAAGTAAACTATGATATGGAAGTTTGTTTAGCGATAAACTGCTATAATCATTCAAGAAGTAAATATAAAGTGTTCGCAGACTGTGTATTTGAGTTTTGGCGACATTTTGTGAAAGAAACAGAAACCCAAACAGCACATCGCTTCCCCAGGATATCTTCAAGATGTCTTCTGGATGAAAAGGCATCCCAGAAACGTCCTTAAGATGTACTGTGGATAAGTTAAGCCTAACTGTGCTGTTAGGGAACCGCCCTAACAACACATCTTACTCCAGTACATCCATAGGATATCCTCAGAATAAAATGACATTGAGAATGTACTGTGAAAAAATGTGTTTTTAAGAATATTATTGTTGTTTATTGCTCTTATCTTGACCGGATCAGCTACAGATCAAGATTTCTTAAAATCATTAGGGAAGCGATAAGGACGCCAAGCGGGAATGCTGTCCTCTTCGGAGGCAAAAAAATGGCGGTGATGCGCCGGCTTTTTATTTTATTTAGGGGCTCTACACGGACGGTCAGTGACGTCACACTTCGCTTGCGTATGTCGACTCAAGGCAACACCACCTGTAATAATGCATCCGAGCTGAGCTCTACGTCACGGAAGATCGGCCGATTTCATCCAATCCCCACGATCCAACATGTATCATAGGAAGTGTTGATTGGATAAAATCGGCCGATCTTCCATGGCGTAAAGCTCAGCTCGAAGGCATTATTACAGGTTGTGTTGCTCAAGGTAGCATGTTGCAAGTTCACAATACCTACGCAGTTCGTCCAAAGGGATGGCATTCGTCACGCTGCACAGTGGATCGAAGTATAGGCAGAGGCGAACATAGGAACGTTATGGTATTATTATTATCTATGTATGATGTTTTTTGTCACATTTCGATTTAAATATGTATATATGTATGATAGTTAAGGCGATTCCATGCTTTTTTTTTAACCCTTTATAAGGCCGAGGGAATATTTTCCCCACCAAATTCGTTATCGTTTTATTCACTTGGCACCAATTTTTTAAAATAATGATTCCTGTGTATCATTTTTCTGGAAAAACATCACTATGAAAATTATTTTGATAATTCTAGTAGGAAAAAAATTAAAAAGTAGTTGTTTGGGACAATCCTGCTTATGCTAATACGATGGGTTGTGATAAGTATGCGATTGACTAAGAGAATAAGATGCCAAAAGTAAAATTAATTATTTCTAATAGGCTAAATGAATTTTTTACTTTACATCAAATTTTATTCGTGAAAATAGTTTAATGTGCTAGTTGAGGAAAAAATGGTTTAATAAAGGGGTTAAGCGGTATCATATTTTTCTGCTGCAAATAGGTATTTAGAAACATACCTGGTAAAGAAACAAATGTTGTATAAAAGAAGAGAATAAAAGAAAATAAATGAAATTTCGAGAAGAAAATCTATATTTGTAACACAATTAATTTAGCACACAATGATAAATATATCGTTAGATTACTGATTCTTTTTTCTTTTCTTTTATTTATGTAGTTTTTCAATAGAAAACTCATGCAGGCATTTACTGACAAACTCTATTAAAAAAAATTACTTTTGTCTTTATTTTACTAAAGATTTATGGAAGGCAGGCGATCAATAATTAATGAATTTTTTTGATTGAACTGGATTTTTTATTTGTTTTATTTTGCTATCAGAAATAATTTTTAAACAAATAAGCAAATAAAGTGAATTCTTATCAAAGAAATTTTAAAAAACGTTGTTTGTAGGTTCTGTTATTTTTAGGAGGACAATTTTGGAAGGGAAATTTAGGAGACAAATTTGGAAAATTTGCACTGGAAACAGCGAAACAATGTGTCTCAAAATATGTGTGGTACTATATGCCAGCTTCAGTTCACAAACTATTGATTCATGGAAAAGACATAATAGAAAATTTTTCTATTCCAATTGGACAATTGTCAGAAGAAGCTAGCGAAGCCCGAAATAAAGAGTTTCGTAAATACAGAGAATACCACACGAGAAAAATCACGGCAACTATTTACACTTCCCTCCTTTTTTGGGTCCAACGGTACTTTTCAGTACCATTAAAGTAAAATTAATTATTTTATTAAATATTTAAAAAAAAATAAAATTAATTTCTGATTTATTAAATTTATTTTAATCATCTAAATTCTATAATATTTTCACGATAAAAATTTTAATATATTTTCTGTCATTAATGAATACAGTTATTTAGATACATTTCTCGATTGATAATTTGAGGGTAAACAGAATAAAACTTTATTTTACTCTAAAAGTGGCGATTTATGGCGCAAATCCTTTTCACAGATTAAAATGCATATTTTTGGGAGTAGTAAAATGTGTTTGAAATTTTGGACAATTTTGGACAAAAAAAGTTACGCAACTTATAAATTTAATTTTGTTGTTAATTTTATATTCACATTTCATGCGTGAATCACAACATAAAAAAACCAACAAAATGTTGGCAGAAGTACCTTAAACTTTTATTAGGACATTATTAAAAGTATTTTTATTTCGTATTTTTTCATAGTTATCGTAAGTGCCACTTTATGGCTATTCAAATAAAGTCACTGAAATTCATCGAAAAATCTTATTTCTGAAAGTTTTCGTTTTGAACTTATTTATATACAACAAAACTTCGTGTAATTGAAGAAATAACCATATATTTGTATTTTTTAGACATTCTTTTAAATTATTTCACTGCAAAATATCAGTTATTTAGAGGTTGATTTTTGGGCCTATGTTCGTATTTTAACATTGTTCGATCCACTGTGCGCTGATTGGACGATAGGATATAGCACAAGAGCAAATCAACGATTAGGCTTCGGGATAATACTTTTCTATTTTCTTTCGGTCGATGTTTTGTTTTTTTATTGTAAATTTTATTAATGAAAGTATTTACAAATGTTTTTCGATGATATACTATACATTTTTAATATTATAGATCATTTTCATAAAGAGATTAAAAACTTTTACTGCCTATTTGTTCGTATTTATAAAGTGACATTATTCATTTTTTTTTACCCCACTTTAAAAAGTAGTGAATTTTTAAAAACCGAATTTGTATGAATAAATAATAAGATTAAAATATGCAAAAATGTATTATTATTATTATTTTAATTTACTATTTGTTTTTTCATGTGTAAAACTCACGATTTATACTATTTTCTAAATGAAATCATATACAATAATAAAAAATTTCAAATCACTAGGTTCATGTTTATGTTTCCATCTACTTGACGCTTGTTAATGATAAATGTAAAAGAGGATTTTTTGAAGTAGAAGTAGCGATATTTTTGAAATTAAGTAAAGGACAAGCTATGAGAAAACGATGAAAGGGTGAAAAAATTAAAGAATTGTATAATAAAACCTCATCGTTTTTAAATCGATCTGTCATACATTAGAAAGTTATAAGAAAATAGACTGTAAGTATATTTTGTTTTTTCGGAATAAGCAGAAAGCCATACCTATAAAATAAAGTATCTTTTAAACGTACATACACAATACAGTTTTGCACGGTGAAAAGAAACATAGAGATATGTCAAATGTAAAAAGAAAAGTCTCATATGACATGAGAAAACTTACCAACGCACTTTCTTCATTTGATATGTTTTTAATCCGAAATGTGAAATTTGTTTCATTGTCTTCTATTATTTTGTAATCGTAACCTTCAGGAAGATCATGAACCATAATGGCAAAGAAGATTTAAAAAAAAAAAGAAAGGAAGATAACTATGATTTATTTCTCAAAGAAACAATCACATATGAAGATAGTTGTTATACACAGTTTTTATCTGTAACACATATCGAAGCATATCCTTTTAATAAGATGCTAATTTAAATTAGCCGTAATTTGTTTGTGCAAATGATCTGAAATACTAAATATGAATCATATGAATATTATATCATCGTAAAACATTTGTAAATACTTTCATTAATAAAATTTACCATAAAAATAATAAAAAACATCGATCGAAAGAAAATAGAAAAGTATTACCCAGAAGCCTAATCGTTGATTTGCTGTTGTGCTATATCCTCTCGTTCAATCAGCGGGACGAATTCCATCCCTTTGGACGAACTGCATAGGTATTGTGAACTTGCTAAAATGTTCGGTTCAGAATGAGGAAGTCCCTAGCTGGATTCTGGATATTTTGGCGATGTTGTGGGTGAGATAGCTGGTTGGAGGTATCGAGTAGAGGTGAATTTGGGTTAACATGCAGTGTCTGTAGTTATTGGATAGTTAGTTAGAAAATTTGAAAACAGGATCTACGATAGTCTTAAAAAAAAGTATTATGGTAAAATAAAGTGAATCGTTTTTCTTATTATGAGGACTTTAAATAGAGCACTTAATGGAACACTGGGATGTGTTGTTGCTGTTGTGTTGTCGGGCCTATATTTTTTGTCAACCAGTTTTTTTATTGTCATTCACATTTATTAATCGGGTAATTTTTTTTTTTAATTTCAGAACGAAAATTATAAAATATCGAAACACATTTGATTTATAAACAAAAATTGAAAATAAATTTAAATGATCCCGTGGTAATCTTCATGATCTAAACATTATTTTCAAGATGTATCGTTCACATTCCGTCATTTTTGACGGGGTTATATACTAGTAATAATATAAAGATGCTGCAAAACCTATCTCTAATTTTTTTAAGTAGGTCATATTAAGCATGAAAAAGTATGAAGTCTTTTCTTAAATTTATGTTGAAGTTTTAGCATTTTGAAGACCAATACATGAAAACGTGCAAACTGAGAAAACGCAATTTAAAGATTTCAAATCTATAATATCTATATAACATTTCTCTAACATGGACCAGTTTACATTATTTTTTGTCGAAACGATACGATACGCGAGGAT
>OZ005654.1:208313002-208437594 GCA_963930645.1 Salticus scenicus
CAACAACCCTCCACATGATTATTCGACTATTTATGAACAACTCAATCACAAAATTAACAATAAAACTTCTAGAACTAAACGAGGTAGTAAAAAAACAGATTTAATCTTTTCTAAAAGTGCGATTATTAAACTAATTTCAAATCTACAGATAATTACTTATCTAACTATAACTGGTTCATTATTCGAAAATTTATTTTTGCAATTAAAAAGAAATACTTAGTAAATTTCCTGAATGTCTTTCAAAGCCAATCCTATAATAAACATTTTTCAGACATTTTTTATGATATTATAATGTACAAAAATCAAACAATTTAATTTAAAAATTAATAAAAAGCCAACAAAATTAAAACAAATACTCAATTAATTGTGACTTTAACAAATCAAATATTGAATAGTATTAACATTACGTCTATCATTAATGACAAAGATTGTTTGTTTCCGATTAAAGATTTAAATCTATCTCGTACCTTCAAATATCCTCTTCCTCTTGGCAGAAAGATATTCAATTATAATTCTGTATTTAAGTCTACCTCTTTTACTAACACTGTAACATGTAAATGCAATGATCCTTCTTTCTCAAAATTTATTGACAGAGACCATGGACACATTATCACTGGTAATCTCAATATTATTGATAATTATCAATTAAAAAAGTTCATGGAATTTGGCACCAAATTTAGACTTCCAGTTAAAACTAGCATTCCACCACGGAGTAAAAAGACCACAAATCTTTCAACAGTTTTCTTATGACCTAGATTTATTTATTTATAAAATATCTATTACTCATAATAAAACTATTGCCTACTTCACTCAATGGAAAGTTTTAGTGTTACAAAAAATTAAAAATGCATTATTTATCAATTCTTCAAATCTGGTGTTATTTAAAAAATCTGTACTTCTTAACTCTATCAAATCACTACAGGATGACTTTGTGATCACTTATGTTGATTTGCAACAATTAGGCATCCCACAAGGAGTATTTTGGCAGATCTCTATCTTTATTATTATGAAAAGCAAATTTGCAATGATGATGTTCGATTTTATCGTTACATCGATGATATTATTGTATTTTATCTCAACAAGCACTCACAAAATGACTTTTCCTTCAATTACCCACCTAATTTAAAGCTAACTCAAAATACTCTAACTAATCAATCAATTAACTTTTTAGATCTCAAAGTAATCATCGATGGTAATAAAATTTACATAGATATCTATGACAAACGGCAAGATTTTAGTTTTAAAGTAAACTTATTTACACATTTTAATTCATGTCTGCATCTTTCGGTATTTGGGAACATCATCATTAACCATTTATTTCGAATTAATAATTTATGCTCTGCGAAGTTTAAAAACAAGAATATTAATAAACTGATCACAGCCACAGCTAAAATGGGTTTTCCTAAAAACTTTGTATTTTCTATTTTATATCCTTAACCATGTCTCTGTCAGTACCAAAAAAAAAAAAAAAAAAAAAGCGGTGTACACTTTTGTGTATATCAACCAAAAAAATGATAAAATATTAAAAGACTATAAAAAAGGTGGCGGTTGGGTGGGCAGATGTTTGATTACGGAGGTGGGGTGGTGTTGTAAGGCTGGATGGTTGGGTGGGTTTGTGAAATTAAATTTAAAAAAAAAGCAGAAGGCTTGTTGCATTTACTTTGTATTACTATGCAAACTTTCTTTTTCCAATAAAATTTCAGTTTCTTCCTTTTTGAGTTGTCAACTATATTTTAAAATTCTAATTATACTATTAAACACAATGTAATCAATCTGTGAATTTCATTGTTGCTTCGTGGTTTCATTGTTATTCATCTGCTTTGACATTTTGCTTTTTTAAATCGATATGGTTCCTGTTCTGGTCGTGGCAGGCTGTGTGAGTGTTGCCGGCATGAAACTAGTTTAACCCCACAGGCAAGTCACAAATCTTGCTGCCTGCCTTCTTCCTTCCTATCATGTGTTTCTAAGGTTATTTTTTCATTAATTTTTATATGTTTACGGTTTTAAGTTAAGATTTGTTATGTTGCTTTATTGATTCGTTTGTTTTGCGGGCTGTTAATTAATGGATCTGGTTTCTTTACATTAGTGTATTTCATCCACTGATAAAATTTTTAAAAAAATCTTATCGGTCATTGGTGTTTCAGTGATCTTGTATCTATTGCTTGGCTTCTACTACGCTTATTAGATCATCTTTATTATATATATATATATATATATATATATATATATATATATACTAGCCGCCTTCGGCGACCAGCTGGTTCGAGATCCTTGAAAAATCTGACTTTATGAAACTAGGCGCCTTTTTCCCGTTTCAGATCTTGCAACAGCTTATTGACATATAGTAAAAATAGCTTTACTGAAAAATTTAATCGCAGTAAATTCCCGCTCGGTAGCCTGCGGCGCCCTCTTCCACTTTCAATATCTGAAACAGCCTGTTCGCTCATCATGTTATGATCTTTCAAATTTCTGACTTTAGCAAAGCCCCGCTTGGTGGCGCCTGCGGCGCCTTATCCCCCTTTTTAGAACATACAACACCTTCCTCGCTCATTAGAATTTAAAATATTGAAATTTTAAAATATTACAGCACCATCTGGCGGTAGAAAATTCTGTAATCCACTATTCGATTCCAAATCAAAAAAGCTTTCTAATGATGTATTACTTATGAAATTATTTTAGTTAGTAGCTGAGATACAAAAGAAAACTGATTCAGGAGACCTCAAAACGTGTAAATCGGGTGAAATCTCGAATTCCATTTTCGATAATGTAAAAGTACTTTAAAATGTGTATCAACTCAACAAAGCTTTCAAATGATGTATTACTTATGAAATTTTTTTAATTAATGACTGAGACAAAAGAGAAAACCCATTCAGGACACCTCAAAACGTTTAAATCAGGAGAAATGTCAAAATATCGAATTTCTGTAATGTACTATTCAATTCCAAATCAACAACGCTTTCAAATGATGTATTACTTATGAAATTATTTTAATTAGTAGCTGAGATACAAAAGAAAACTAATTCAGGAGACCTCAAAACGTGTAAATCAGGTGAAATCTCGAATTCCACTTTCGATATTTTAATTAGTAGCTGAGATACAAAAGAAAACCCATTCAGGAAATCTCAAAACGTGTAAATAAGCTGAAATCTGGAATTTCACTATTGAGATGCAATAGAAAACCTAATCAGGAGACCTCAAAACGTGTAAATCGGGTGAAATCTCGAATTCCACTTTCGATAATGTAACCGTACTTTAAAATGTGTATCGAATGACATATTAAAAAAGAAAAAAAATTAAACATAATTAGAATCTGAAATATTGAAATTTAAAAATATTACAGCGCCATGACACCTCAAAACGTGTAAGTCAGGTGAAATTTCGAATTCCATAACCAACGGTAGTCGGTTAATGGAAGTAAAAACAAATATTTTTGGTAAATACAAATATTTTTACCTTAAGTGAAAAAATTATAAGTGTTGCTATAGAAAGTGGCATCCTCTTTCGAGACAATTTAATTTGCAATTAAAACGTAAACCTTTTGTTTATCGACCAAAATCGATGAAATTTTAACTGCAAGTTTGTTTTGTGGTGTTAAGATTGTATACTAAGTGTCGTGTGCGAAAGTAAAACATTGAAGAAAATAGAAATTTGCAATTTTTTATCCTACTCAAAATACCTCCGATTCTCAATCAGTGCCAGCTGTTATTTTTTTTTTTTTCGCTTCCGTCTAGAAATGCTTCCTGTCTGAACGGGTTGTCATGGTGACGCAACGGACGTCTGCATTATTTGATTACGGTATTTATTTTGGAATGAAGTACGGCATTTTCAATGGTTTAAAGCCTAAAATTAAAAAATTTATAACTCATTCAGTTTTTGAAATTTTCTCTCAATCTTTTGGCAATTGAATTGTTGAAGCGAGATCTATATACAGTCGGCAGCAAAATTATTCGAGAACTAGTAATAATCCCTGTCTAAAAAAAGTACACTTAATACTGCTTTGTTAAATAAATCCTTATCGAGTCATGTTCTTAGTCAGTCTAAGAACATGATTCGACAAGGATTTATTTAACAAAACAGTCTTAAGTATACTTTTTTAATATAGGAATTATTGGCTAGTGCTCGAAACATTATGCTGCCGACTGTACAAAAAAAAAAAAAAAAAAAATATTTATCTCTAAACGCTTTTGAGTTATAAAATGTTTTGTGATAAAATCGATGTTTCGTAAAATCTAAAAATATCGATCGCTAATCCGTATTTTGTAAAAATGCTTATATGGTTCGAAAGAGGATTAAATGACCTTTCCGAATATACCAGTTGTTAAGAAATGGAACAGTTACTCGGTCGTACAGGGCGTTTCAAAAGAGACGATCGAGAAAAAGAGAAATTTTCGACCCTTTTTAAAACTTTTTTTAAAAATATAAAAAATCCGTATTTAAAAAAAAAAAAAATTGTACCGTAAGAATCGGTAATAAATGCTCTTTCTGTTGGTTGAGGTGTATTTTGATATCTCGAACCGTTCGAGCAGGATCGCTTTACAAAAACCCAGGAAATTTCCTCTCTTTGCTTTTTCTTTTCAGGTACGCGGTTCCGGAACAAAATGACGGTCGCCTCCAATTTTGAATCGTTTTTAACACTTTCCAACAAGGTTAAAAAGTGTTTATGACCTGGGTTTGTCTGTCTGTCTGTCTGCCTGTCCGTCTGTCTGTCTGTCCGTCCGCGCTCTAACTCCCGTAAATATTTATGGAATTTCTTGAAATTGATATATGTTATTCAAGTTCACTATCGGATGTTCCCTATTGAAAATGGAGTTTATACCTCTACTGGTTTGTGTACAGGAACCCCCCGAAAATATTTCAAAGCATTGTGTTCTATGAGAGGCCTTTCTATAAACCATATTTTCATACCCTTACTGTACAAAAATCTTAATGAAATTGAAATATGTTATACACGTTCACTATCGGATGTTCCCCGTTGAAAATGGAGTTTATACCTCTACTGGTTTGTGTACAGGGACCCCCTAAAATATTTCGAAGCATTGTGGTCTATGAGAGGCATTTCTATAAACCAAAATTCCATACCCTTACTGTACACAAATCTTAATGAAATTGAAATATGTTATTCAAGTTCACTACCGGATTTTTCCTGTATAAAATGGAGTAAATACCACCACTGATTTGTGTACAGGGACACACAAAAGTATTTCAAAGCAATGTGTTCTATGAGAGGCATTTCTATAAACCATATTTCCGTACCCTTACTGTACACAAATCTTAATGAAATTGAAATATGTTATTCAGGTTCACTATCGGATGTTTCCTGTATAAAATGGAGCAAATACTACTACTGATTTGTATACAGGGACACATAAAAGTATTCCAAAGCATTACGTTTTATGAGAGATATTTCCATAAACTAAATTTTAATAATTTAATTTTGCACAAAGATTTATGAAATTGAAATGTGTTATTTATAAGCACAAAAGAAAATGCTTTGCATAGAATATAGCATGATTAGCATTAGATTTACAGGGTGACACAAAAATATTCAGTTATATAAAGAGCTATTAATAAATATTTGCTAAAAGTGTACTTTTGTTTACATTAAGTGTTTTTAACACTTTCTACAGTGCGTTGCATGAATATAAACGCACCTTAGATTTAAGAATTAGAATGGTATAGAAGTGTAATAAAAAAACATAAATGTGTGACACTTGGTGCAAACTGTATGTGTATGATTCAAGAAATAAAAATACGAGTCAAAACAATGAAAGACCAATATGATTTTTTAGAAAATAATTTTATTGAATTTATGACAAAAATACATGTTGCATGAATTTAAACGCACATGTAAAAAATAAATAACTGAGTAACAAATACTACATCTAATACTTTGTAAAGCCACCATGGGCTTCTAGAACAGCCAGCAAACGCCTTGGCATTGACTGATATAGTGGCATGAGGTCATCTAAGCTGATTGTTTTCCAAGCTAGTAGAATGGCCGATTTTAGTTCATCTTTCCTTCCATTTACGTAAACACGGCGAACCAGAATACCCCATACGTTCTCCATTATGTTTAAATTATGGCTTTTTGAGGGCTAATTCAGAACTTTAATTTTATTGTCACGGAACCATTTTTTCACGATATGTGTTGTATGTACAGATGCACAATCTTGCTGAAAAATATAATTTCTTCCAGCTTTCTTGACTGGTTCACGGCGGAGGTTCCTTGTGAGCATCTGGACATAAACTACAGAGTTCATAATGTTCTCCATGAACTCTAATTATTTGAAACTCCCTTTAAAACCTATGGCATCAACACCATGACAGACCCACCTCCAGATTAACGTTTTTAACAGTACATTTCTTCGGTTCTCAAATCGTGCCAATAGCAATGAAATCCACCCTGACAATCGAGATTAAACATTTTTTCATCTGAGAAGATGACTTTTTCTCAATTTAGTCGATTTAGAATCCATTTTCTTTCCCATTCCAACCGCATATCTTTGTGCTTTTGAGTGAGGGGTGTTTTCGCCTTCATTTTCTTAAATTTAATGAATGTTGCAGCTTTGATAGTTCTCACATATGGTTCTCCAATGAACACCCAGCTTGTATTGAGCCTTTATCTTCGCACAGGAAATATTCTTATACTTTGCAGCGTTGTATATTCGACGTTTGTCGTAACTGGTGAGCTTTCCTGTTCGCTTCTCATACGCTTTTTTCCCATAATTTGCTCCTTTCTTTATATAATTTCGCATAACACTCTCACTTCTTCCGATTCAGCGCCCTATTTCGCGATTGCTAAAGCCTTTACCACGCATAAAGTCGATTTTTATCGACTGGTGAGCTTTCCTGTTCGCTTCTTATACGCTTTTTCCCATAATTTGCTCCTTTTTTATATAATTTCGCACAACACTCTTTCGCACAACACTTTCGCTAAAGCCTTTACCACGCATAAAGTCTATTTTTATCCTCTCGTCTACTGTCAGAGTTTTCAATCTTGCAATCCTGAACAAACTCTGTAAATTTTGCACTCAAGCATTAAAACTGTTTTTAGAGAACATTAGCAACACGACTATCTGTGTTTTAATTTAATTCCGGCGGCTCTGTTAAATTTTAAGCGCAAAATACAGAGTGCGTTTAATTTCGCGCAACAAACGAAAAACAGTGAAAAATAAGAAAATGCTTAAACACTCATTTACATAAGCTTGCATGAGCCTGAACATATGTGCTTAAAGCACCTTATTCAGTTGTTAGTCATATGTAATAACTGTAAGTCATATTCCTTCTTTTAAAAATCTAAAAATTCTATTTCTGGTTATTGGAAAGGGTGCGTTTAAATTCGTGCAACGCACTGTAACATTTTTAACACTTTCTATAAATCGTATTTTAATGAAATTGAAATATGTTATTCAAGTTCACTATTGGATTTTTTCTGTATAAAATGGATTAAATACCAACTCTGTTTTATATACATGGACACTCAAAAGTATTCTAAAGCATTGCGTTCTATGAGAGATATTTCTATAAATCAAGTTTTAATATAACTTTACTTTCCACGAAGTTTTAGGAAATTGAAATATGTTATTTATATGCACAAAAGAATGATTTACATAGAATATAGCATGATTAGCATTAGATTTACAGGGTGACACAAAAATATCCTGTTATATTAAGAGCTATTATTAAAAATTTGCTAGAATTTTACTTTCGTATACATTAAGCGTTTTTAAAACTTCCTAATATTTTTTTAAGTGTAAATATTATATCATTTTGTGTATCTGTCCGTCTGTCTGTCTGCCCGCGCTCTAACTCCCGTAAATATTTATGGAATTTTTTGAAACTGATATATGTTATTCAAGTTCACTATCGGATGTTTCTTATTGAAAATTGAGTTTATATCTCTACTGGTTTGTGCACAGGGACACCCGAAAGTATTTCAAAGAATTGTGTTCTATGAGAGATATTTCTGTAAACCATATTTTTATACTTTTACTGTACAATATCTTCATGAAATTGAAATATGTTATTCAAGTTCACTGTTGGATGTTTCCTATATAAAATAGATTAAATACCACCACTAGTTTATGTACAGGGACTCTCAAAAGTACTCTAAAGCATTGTGTTCTTTGTGAGATATTTCTATAAATCAAATTTTAATAACTTTACTTTCCACGAAATTTTAGGAAATTGAAATATGTTATTTATATGCACAAAAGAATGCTTTGCAAAGAATATAGCATAGTTATCATTCGAATTACAGGGTGACACAAAAATGTTCAGTTATATTAATAGCTATTAATAAAAAATTGTTAGAATTGTACTTTCGTTTACATAAAGCGTTTTTGACACTTTCTATCATTTTTTTAGTGTGAATATAATTTCAATTTGTGTATATTTTTTATTGTTCTTCTGTCCGTCTGTCTGTCTGTTTTTCTGCGCTCTAATTCCCGTAAATATTTATGGAATTTCTTTAAACCGATATATTTTATTGAAGTTCACTATCGGATGTTCCCTACTGAAAATAGAATGGATACCTCTTCTGGTTTGTGTACAGGGTCACCCAAAAGTATTCGAAAGCATTGTGTTCTGTGAGAGGAGTTTCTATAAATCATATTTTTATACCTTTAATGTATAGAAACTTTAATGAAATTTTAATATGTTATTCAATTCCCTATCGGATGTTTCCTATGTAAAGTAGAGTACATTTCTAACTGGTATGTGTACAGGGACACTTGAAAGTACTCCAAAGCATTGTGTTGTATGAGAGTTATTTTTATAAACCAAATTTTAATAATTTTATCTTCCACAAAGCTTAATGCAATTGAAGTATATTATTCGTATGCACAAAAGAGTGTGTCTTCTATGTAATATAGTATGGTTAGCATTAGATTTACAGCGCCACACAAAAATAATCAGTTACATTAAGAAGTATTCATAAAAATTTGTTGAAATTGCACTTTTGTTTACATGAGCGTTTTAACACTTTCTTATAATTTTAGTAGGAATATGATTTTAATTTGTGCATCTGTCTGTCCGATTGTCTAACTTTCGATCTGTTTGTTTCCGGCTCCTATCATCCGTGAATATTTTGAGAATTTTTTAAAAATGATACACTCATGTTTCCTATGGAATGTTACCTATTTGGAATGTCATTAATAGGTCCTGTACAACTAGTTTGTTTACTGGGACAACAACAACAATAAAAAAAAAAAGCCAATGTATTACGTTTTAGGACAGAATTTTTTAAAAGTTATATTTAAAAAACTTTCTACTACAAAAATCTTAAAATCATTGACATGTATTATTAATAGTCTAAAATATTGTTTTGTATAGAATATGATATAATTAACTTTCAGATTTACAGGGCTACAGTAAAATATTCAGAGAGTTTAAAAGCTGTAATTATAATCTAACGGCTGCATTTTCTTTTACGTTAAGCCTTTTTAACACTTTCCAAATTGCCTAAGTGTAATTTTAAAATCAATTAGTCTATCTGTATGTTTTTCAGTCCTTCTGTCTGTTGTGCGATAACGTAGGTAAGGAATATTAATGGTTATTCGATACAACAATTGCGTACAGTTGGAAAGTGTTACTAATCGATGCGTACTGCATGATTTTTCTTTCTTGTTTGATTTGACATGGGTCGACATTTTAATTAATATCTCAGGAACTAAATAAAATTTTTAAATTCTTTTTTCACTATGCACTCGTGCAGGCTTCTGAGCACCCGTATGTCAAATATTGTAGTTCTGCGTTCAATAGGGGCTGAACGTATAGATGCTCAGGCAGACAGACAGACAGAGAGACAGACATCTTCTTTTATTATTATACACTGATGGAAAAAAAAATCCCAACACCAAGAAAAAATTATTGTACAGTAATGAAATTTCAGCAATACATTTGTCTAGGTAACATATTTAATTGATTAAAGTTTCAAGATAACAGGTAGAGCCATTGGCGAGAAGAGCCATTTCAAATGTGAAATGTTGGTACATTAGTAACTGGTGTAACCGCCAGAATTTTGAATGCAAGCATGCAAACGTGCATGCATTGTGTCGTACAGGTGTTGGATATCAGTTTGTGGGATGGAGTTCCATGCCTGTTGCACTTGGGTGGTCAATGCAGGGACGGTTAATGCTGGTTGTGGATGACGCTGGAGTTGTCGTCCAATGATGTCCCATACGTGCTCGATTGGAGAAAGATCTGTTGATCTAGCAGGCCAAGGCAACATGTCGGCACTCTGTAGAGCATGTTGGGTTACAACAGCGGTATGAGGGCGAGCGTTATCCTGTTGGAAAACACCCCCTTGAATGCTGTTCATGAATGGCAGCACAACAGGTTGTATCACTAGACTGACGTACAAATTTGCAGTCAGGGTGCGTGGGATAACCACGAGAGTGCTCCTGCTGTCATACGAAATTGCTCCCCAAACCATAACTCCAGGAGTAGGCCCTGTGTGTCTAGGCCGCAGACATGTCGCTAGCAGGCGTTCACCTGGCCTCCTTCTAACCAACACACGGCTATCACTGCGACCAAGGCAGAACCGGCTTTCATCAGAAAACACAACAGATCTCCACTCCGTCCTCCAATGAGCTCTAGCTTGACACCACTCACGTCGCAAACGGCAGTGGTTTGGAGTCAGTGGAATGCACGCTACAGGGCGTCTGGCTCGGAGCTGTCCTTGAAGTAACCGATTTGTAACAGTTCTTTGTGTCACTGTGGTGCCAACTGCAGCTCGAATTTCAGCTGCAGACGCAGTACGATTAGCCACAGCCATACGCCGAACACGGCGGTCTTCCCTCTCAGTAGTGCCACGTGGCCGCCCGGAACCCGGTCTTCTTGAGGCAGTACCTTCCCTTGACAACTGCTGCCAACACTCATGCACAGTGGATACATTCCTGCCAAGTCTTTCTGCAATATCGCGGAAAGAAAACCCACCTTCTCGTAGCCCTACTACACGACCTCGTTCAAACTCAGTGAGCTGTTGATAATGGCTTCTTCGTCTTCTTAGAGGCATCCTTGACTAACATTAACCCACTACGTCAAATCTCAACTGTAAATAACGATCACGAACCTTACAGCGCTTATTTAAATCAAACCTGATTTGCATGTTCATAGTGTCGCTACTAGCGCCACACTTATGCGCGTAGCTCGAAATTTGAATCGACGTCATCTTTCAGATGTATAAACACGCCTACCAAATTTCGTTTATCTAGCACAGCTCCTTCCTGGTGTTGGGATTTTTTTTTTCCATCAGTGTAGATATATATATATATAACTCACACCAATAAAATTTCAAAGAAAATTATTGTCTCTGAAATAAATATATAGATGCGCGCAGTCAGTGGGTGGTTCATTTCAATCGTCGTTTGTACTTGGGGCCTCCAGTTTAATATATGACTTGAAATATCTTATGAGAACTAAGATAAACAGAATAAGATAATTTTTAGTTCTAAATCATACTATAGGTATGGGGAACTTAGGTAATCGTGCAAATTTTCGACCTCGGTTTTTTTATTTTTTACACGTTTTTCAGGTGTGAAGAATCCGAAAATGACAAAATTTGTATGGTGTCTGTCTGCAGGGTGTCTGTTAGTGTGTTAGTCCATTAGTGTGTTAGTCCGTTAGTTTGTTAGTCTGTTTACACGATATCTCACGAACAAATGATCGCAGAGAGTTCACACAAGTTTTAAAATATTACTTTCGATACTGGCAAGAACCCTATTCATTTACCACATTCGAATTAAAAAACTTCGTAAGTTATTAGAAATTTACGATTTTCTTAACATAGGAGAATAGGACAAAATTTCACTTAAACGTGCATTAAATGGAAACTTTTTAGTGTAAAAATGTCAGACCAGTTTTAAAATATCAGTTTTTATGCCGGAATGAACATCAGTAACTATAAATATGCTACTTTGAAAATTTCGCAAGTTATTGAAAATTTACGAATTTCTTAACATGGCAGAGTATAGGGTAAAATTTCACATGACATAAACGCCAATTTTGAGAGATATTTTCATCGTAAAGATGTCAGACTACTTTTGAAATAGTATTTAGGATACTGGCAGGAATATCACTGGCTACGAATTTTCCAATATAAAAATTTCGTAAGTTATTAGAAATTTACGAATTTCTTAACATAGCAGAATAGGGCAAAATTTCACACAAGCGTCAATGTTGAGGGATAATTTCATCGTAAAGGTGTCAAACCACTTTTGAAATATTATTTAGGATACTGACATGAATACCATAGAGTGTGAATTTTCTAATTTAAGAAATTCGCAAGTTATTTGGAATTTACGATCCTCTTAAAATAGCAGAAGGTTACAAAATTGAGCATAAACGGCCATTTTCAGGATCATAAATACATTAGACAACTTCAAAATAACATTTATGATACTTGTATGAACATGACTGATGACAAATATTCTAAAAGGAAAATTTCGTAAGCTATTCGTTATTTAAGATTTTATCAACATAACAAAATTGAAAATTTTCCATATAAATATGCATTTTCAGGATTGTTGCATTGGAAATAGTAGCATGAAAACTAAACTACGAAATTTACCCTAATAAAATAAATTAATAGATTAGATCAAAGTAAATATATCGAAGTGAACGGTGGATAGCCTATTAGGCGGGGATTTCATTCTGTTACTGCGTCAAGCGTTTTTTCAAATTCATTTCTCTTAACATGATAACTATGTTAAGAGAATGTCCTGTTCTAGAAATTTATGAATATATATATATATATATATATATATATACATATATATATGATGGGGAACTGAGCAGAGTCCACTTATGCCAACTAGTTTTACATTTGTTTGATAGGTTCTTAATAGAGTCCAGGTATTAATTCCCTGAAACGTTAAAAATCATTAAATAGCGATATGCAAATATTCAAGTGGCAGTATCATCACATAATAAATATAAATGCACATATAAGCTGTTCGTGTGTATTGCGAGAAATCCTATTTGTATTCAAATATTTCACGTGAAAAGTTTTCTGAAGTAATTATGGTTCACAACGGGAATTAACAGACCACAGTATCAAGGGTATATCAAGAATAATTCTAGGCATTTCCACGCAACATGGAGAACTTAGTAGTCTATTGTATATCTAGGTACAATAGCAAAAGATTAATTCGACATTCGAGTACTTTTGCTAACAATATATTAACAGCTGTAGCTCCTCTGTTGAATTCATAAATACATCGGTTGGATGATTGGAAAAACCTTATTAATTTAGATGAATCCCAATTTTAGTGATTAAAACTGGTGATAAGGCTAAAGTTTGGACTAATTATGACTTGTGGAGTCTAGTACCACTCTGAGTTCTGCATTTCAACAGGCAAAAATATATGTCTTCATACGATTTCAGCAATCATCTATAACTTTTTCTTACTTAATTGTATTATAATTGTTCATTGAAAATGTATAAAATAATAAAGAGGGAGAAAAAGAAAATAAGAGTAAAAGTAAAAAAAAAAAAAAAAAGCAGTTAGTATTAATAAATAATAAAAGTAACTGCTTTTTTTTGCCTGAAAATAATCTGGTGTGTTTCTCTTACCCTGAAATTTAATACTATGAATATAAGTTGGAGATTAAGAGGTAAGATAACGAAAACTGATATGTAAACATATGTTTAAACAATTCAAATTAGGCTTCCGAAGAGTTTTATACTAGTTCTGTGTGAGGGGGGCTATCGCCCCCTCCCCCTCAATCCCCCGTTTCATTACTGCACATACATTTATATAGAATTGAAATCTGTTATTAAAAATTAAAAGTTCACTTAAAATTATTCAGACAGCTTTCACACCAACATTCCTTGAAACTTATCAGTCTTATCAAACTTTTCTAGCAACTAACTTATATTAATTTGAAAATACAACTTTTGGATCTCCTAAAATTATTCGTTTTTAAGTTATTCTAAGAGACCCCGACAAAGATCAAATGTTAAAAATTTGACACGTGTAAATATACAAAAAACTAGCGATGAATATGTTTTAGCTTTAAAACATATATTATTTACCATATGTCTATGAGGAATTCATTACAGTTCCTGAGCAACATTCCAGGACATGATAAAATATTATAGTAAAGCACTTCCACTAACAATAAAAAAGAATGTTATCGCATTTAGCCATGTATATCTTTTGAAGATTGTGTACAGACCAAATGGTGCACCTAAATATAATGCTATAGTAATAACACACGGCACAACCTGAAATACACTTCCATAAATTTTCAGCTATTGTCGCACTAAAATCTAGTTTTTTTGTGTAGCCCTGTAAATGAACAGTGAATGATTTCCCAATCATATTCTACATGAGACATGATTTTATGCATATAAAAATATATATTCATTTTATTTGTTTTAGTTCAGTCTGTAGTTGTTAAACTCTACTTACCTGCAGTTTCCCCCGTAGACGTAATGTATTTGAATTCTCTTGGGTGTTCCTGTACACGAACCATTTGCTTCATCTCAACGAAAAGCTTAGTGCAGCATCCCTATATCATACACATTTAGAATACCAAGTTTGGACTCTCTGTTACCGTTTGTTCTTGAGATATGCTAATAAGAGACAGATGAACAGACACACACACAAACCAATAGCTAAAAACATGATTTTCGGATTTAGGGGACCTCAAAACGTGCAAATATAACAAAAACTCGCTTTCGAAAATTTGACCCCAAAACAATACTTTCTCTACCTTATAGGTAAGAGAAAGTAAAAAAAAAAAATGCATGTTTTTTATTAGTTGGTTCGTACTTTTTTACTTTCTCTTACCCATAAGGTAGAGAAATAAAAGTATTGTTTTGGGGTCAAGTTTTCAAACGTGAGTTTTTGTTATATTAACACGTTTTGAGGTCCCTGAATCCGGAAATCATGTTTTTGGCGGTTGGTGTGTGTGTCTGTCTTGTGTGTGTGTTATCAGCATATCTCAAGAACAAATAATAGCAGAAATTCCAAACTCAGTATTCTAAATGTGTATCATATAGGGATGCTACACTAAGCTTTTTGTTGAGATGAACCAATTGGTTCATTTACAGGGACACTCAAGAGTATTCAAATACATTACGTGTATGGGGAAAATTGCAGATAAGTAAAGTTTAACATCTGTAGACTGCACTAAACCAAATGAAATGAATATATATTTTTTATATGCATAAAAACATGCCTCATGTAGAATATGGCAGGGAAATCATTCACTGTTCAGTTACAGGGCTACACAAAAGAACCAGATTATAGTGCGACAATAGCCGAAAATTGATGGAAGTGCATTTCAGGTTGTGCCGTGTGTTATTACTATAGAATTATATTTAGGTGCACTATGTGGTTTGTACATATTCTTCAAAGATATACAGAGTTACAAATATTTAAGCGATAACATTCTTTTTTATTGTTAGTGGAAGTGCTTTACTATAATATTTTACCATTTCCAGGAAAGTTGCTCAGGAATGAAAATGAATTCTTCATAGACATGTGATAAATAATGTATGTTTTTAAGCTAAGTATTCATCGCTTGTTTTTTGTGTATTTACACGTTTTGAGGTTTCCTGATTACCAAAGTCAATTTTCTGTGTCTTGATTATTTTCTGTGTCTCTTAGAGTAACTTAAAAACGAATAATTTCAGAAAATCCAAAAGTTGTATTTTCAAATTAATATAAATTTGTTAATGGAAAAGTTTGATCAAGACTGATAAATTTCAAGGAATGTTGCATGTGAAAGTTGTCTGAATAATTTTAAGTGAACTTTTAGTTTTAATAACAGATTTAAATTCTATATAAATGTAGATGCAATAATGAAACGGGGGGGGGGGGGTTGAAGGGGGCGGTAGCCCTCCTCACACAGAACTAGTTATCATATAAAACTCCGAAGCCTCTTCGGAAGCCTAATTTGAATTGTTTTAATATAGGTTTACATAACAGTACTCGTTCGTTATCATACCTCTTAATCTCCAACCTGTATTTATATAGTATTAAATTTCAGGGTAAGAGAAAGTCGTGTGAGTAACACACCAGATTATTTTCTTTAACTTTATGTTGAAGAGAAATGTATGAATTTGCAAAATAATGACACATCAAATTCTCTGCCTTTGCCTACATGTTCGTCTTTTTTTTTTTTAGATTTATACACCCTGTTTGTTAGAAATATAATTTATTTAAAAAAAAAAAAAAGTTTGCATCGCAGTTTCACTCTTTTATCTTTTATTTTTAACTTTATTTTTACTTTATTTATTTATTTATTTGAAATAAAAACGGAAATGTAATTATTTTATCATTCCTTTGGAACTCTGTATAACCATTTAACCTTTTGGATTCTTTTGCCATTATGTAATTTCGAAATGATAAAGCACTAGACATTGATAGATGTCTTGTGTAATCATAGCATTACTTTCCTTCAG
Organism: Salticus scenicus; assembly: GCA_963930645.1. NCBI lineage: Eukaryota > Metazoa > Arthropoda > Arachnida > Araneae > Salticidae > Salticus > Salticus scenicus. The sequence continues at coordinate 208,329,420 of OZ005654.1, forward strand.
CCGTCATTAATTTAGCTCTTTTTTGCATTCTTTGTGCATTTAACATACCTGAAACTGGTTTTAAAACTGAGATTCCTTCTGGAGTATCTTGGTTTCTTTGAGCAGTTTTAAACCTACCCTTTTTTTTAAATTTTATTTTGACGACTCAGTTTTGAGGGCATGGCCTCTGAACAATTGCTGTTTTTCTCCTCCTCATTTTCTTAAATTGATTTTTATTCATAAAAATAAAGTTGACTTAACATTTATTTTATATATTTTTTAAGTTCAAAATTTATTATGACGAGCAAGCCCGTAAGAAATTTTCGTAATTTATTTCTTTTCTTATTTACCTTTAAAATTTGAAACTCATAAATCTTGAACCAATTTCACGGCCCAATTAAAAATTTTATTTTATCAGGAGCCAGATAAATATTAGCAGCAAATTAATACTGTGGGATGAAACGCTAATGGTTGTTAAATCAAAATCATTCAAAGAAAGGTTTCAATATAAAATCCATGCTTTACAACGTAGTTTTTTTTACACTTCCCGCAGGCTTTAGTGTAAGAGCTCCATGGCGACTTTTATTTTTATTTTTTTCTGTCGCCATGTTGGCAATGCCTTTTTATTTATTTTAGCATTATTATTTATTATTTATTATTATTTTTTAAACTAGTACCTGTTTTGATTGTGCTTTTTATTATTGCGTTTTTCAGTCAATTTATGACATTCATATTCTGTTTATATCTTTAAAGTATTGCAAGGTTTAAAATGACGCTTGCAAAGATTTTAAAGATGCAACATTTAAAAATATGGTTTTCTATAAAATGTTGCCATCAGACAAATGTCGTAATTGTCATTCTTTTCACATTGATTAGTACTCTAATCTTTTCTTGACTAGGTCATGACTTGAGTCCGCGTGCTTAAGTATTGTCCATGTATAAATATTATTTTTTTTATGCTTGTGTACTTTAGTAATTACGTTAGTATCGTATTGTTTCAATAAATTTAATTGTAACTGGTCTACGTTATAGAAATATTTACATAAAATAAATAACACCAAAAGAATAAAAATATGCTCAAATTAAAGAAAAGAAATGGTACTATGAAGATAGGCTTTTTGCAAGTTTACATTCATAATTCTTTGATCATGTCAATATTTCTAGTTTTATCTTTTATCTTTTTCTTACTTTCCTATTAATTTTAAGTCTGATTTTAAACCATAAATGATAAGAATTAGGATATTCTGATATACAGTCGGTAACAAAAGTGTCCGAACACTAGCAAAAATTCCTATGTAAAAAAAGTACACTTAATACAGTTTTGTTAAACAAATCCTTGTCGAATCCTGTTTTTAGACTGACTAAAAACAGGATTCGACAAGGATTTATTTTACAAAATAGTATTAAGTGTACTTTTTTTACATAGGAATTTTTGCTAGTGTTCCGACACTTTTGTTACCGACTGTACACGAGATGTCACGATCCATTTTTCAGGACCTTCAAAGCCAGTTTTGATATTGAAGATATTAAGATTGAATGTATTATTATGTTCATGGTAACCTTGTTAAAATTTGCCTTACTTTAGTACAAGATGAAATGCAAACTGTACCGATTTTCCATATACAGGGTGTCCAAAAATAATTGGAACAGAGTTTAATTCTGTACTTATTAGAGAAAAATATTCAATGTAAATTACCAAATTATAAGATAAGGAGCGAAATAAGATCACGTTAAAAAAAAAAAAAAAAATTCTTTCTGTTAATTTTCACAAATTTACACATTTTAAATTTTTATATGACCCCTCCAAACAAATTCGGTCATTTAGAGAGTTTTTATTTTTAATTCAACAACATCATTGCAAAAAACTGTGTACTTGTCTCTTTAAAATGAAAGGAGTTATACTTAAATGAAATTTTAATGCTGAGGTTAAGGACCGTATACCAAAACGAAATACAAATTTGTAAAATATCCTAAATAATCTGGTGTGTCACTCACACGACTTTCTCTTACCCTGAAATTTAATACTATAAATTTGCAGATTAAAAGGTAAGATAACGAGTACTGTTATGTAAACCTGTGTTAAACAATTCAAATTAGGCTTCGGAACAGTTTTATACGATAATTAGTTCTGTGTGAAAAAGGGGGAGGGCTATCGCCCCCCCCTCAACCCCCCGTTTCATTAATGCACCTACATTTATATAGAATTTAATTCGGTTATTAAAAAATAATTCTGTTTTTAAAAAATAATTTATTAAAATTATTATTTAAAAATTATCTTTTATGATAATGCAGACGATTTCTATGTTAGAGAAGTAGTATAACCATAGATATAGTAATAAGACATAGATTGATCAGCGAGAGGGAAAAAGTTAGGCCTTTTTTGGGGGGAAAAGTCACTCTAATGGCTGCCTTTTCCCGAGTAAATCACTCACAGGAATACACACGAATAATTTAGTAAATAAAATTTATGAATGATTTATTTACTAAAGTTGAATGAAAAACTCCAGGTACAGTTTCAAATTCATTTTCCTTTTTATTCTTTTTTTCAATATTCTCTAATAGCTGATTTTAGAGCTTTTTTTCGGCATCAAAATTTTTTGCTCGATAACATGGGGATGATAGATCTATATATATTACTATATCTATAAGTTTAACACTGCATTAAAAAAAAAAAAAAAAAAAAAAAAAAAAAAAATTGAAATTATTCTCAATATTACATTAAAAAAAAAAAATCTTAAAAATGAAAAAAATCGATAACTTTATTTTAAATTATCGCAGATCGATGGTTCAACCATTCGTTTTAAAGGTATCGGCGAGCTCTTTTGAAAGATACCCATTATGAAAATTTACTCCCCTCGAGGGGGACTTCCCTCCCAGGGGGGGGGGGGAGAAGCGAGGCTCCTACATACACAAAAAAATTTTCCCAGTTGACTATCTCTATTACAAAAAATATATATTCGTTTCACTTGGTTTAGTGCAGTCTACAGATGTTAAACTCCACTTACCTGCAATTTCCCCCATAGACATAATGTATTTGAATACTTTTGAGTGTCCCTGTACACGAACCATTTGCTTCATCTCAACGAAAAGCTTAGTGCAGCATCCCTATATGATACACATTTAGAATACCGAGTTTGGAATTTCTGCTACTGTTTGTTCTTGAGATATTCTGATAACAGGCACACAGACAGACAGACAGAGACACAGACAGACACACAGACAGACACACAGACCATTCGCTAAAAACATGATTTTCGTATTCGGGGACTTCAGAGCATGTAAATATAACAAAAACTCACGTTCGAAAATTTGACCCTAAAACAATACTTTCTCGACCCTATGGGTAAGAGAAAGTAAAAAGATAATATATACATGATAATCTTTACATTAAAATCACTTTTGTGTGTTTAGGCTAGATTCGCAATCCAGTAAAGCATTCTAAATTGTTTTAAGTTGATTTCTTTTGTAATCGACCTATTCCACATGCTTAATTTATCTATATCGGATAATTGAATAATGTTATAGCAATTATCTCTTGAATGAAATAGAAACATACTTCCTATTACAAACTTTGTTCAAATTAAGAGAAGTTTTCAGATGTGGCATTTTTTATACAGGGAGTTTGTATATATTGAAATACAAAATTTATTTTGTATAGTACATGTGGTCTTTTTTTTTTTTTTACTTATATTTAGAAAAATATTGCCCTCGGTCTCGGTCTAAGAAGAAGAAGAAATGAAATTTAATCTAAATGAAAAATTCGCCGAGTTATCGCACTTTGAAAGCATTTATTGCCAAGTTTTAAGGGATGTCTACGAGGAGATACAAAAGGGACAAAAAAAAAAAAAAAGCCGCACTTGGATATTTTCTATTTCTCTTTCTGCATTCGTCAGTTTTATTGTTTTACTAGCCGCCATCGGCGACCAGCTGGTTCGCGATCCCTGAAAAATCCGACTTTACGAAAATCCTGCTCGGTGGCGCCTGCGGCGCCTTTTTCCTGTTTCAGGTCTAATAAGAGCTTATTGATATATCGTGTAAAAAGCTTATTGAAATCGCAGTAAATTCTCGTGCGGTAGCGCCTTCGGCGCCCTCTTCCCTATTCAATATCTGAAACAGCCTGTTCGCTCACCATGTTATGATCTTTCAAATTTCTGACTTCAGCTAAGTCCCGCTCGGTGGCGCCTGCGGCGCCTTATCCCCGATTTAGAACATGTATTACTTATGAAATTATTTTGATTAGTAGCTGAGATACAAAAGAAAACCTAATCAGGACACCTTAAAACGTGTAAATCAGGTGAAATCTCGAATTCCACTTTCGACAGTATAAAAATGAAATTATACTCATTAGAAGCTGAAATACAAAGATAATACAAACATTTTTTTAAAAGATTTGTGTCTGACTTATCTGTGGTTTTCTCCAAAACTTGCTTAATTCCGGGCTATATACCGTTAAAAATTATTAGTACGAAATGTGAGCGAAAATCTGAATTTGAAACTGTAAAATATAAAAGAATAAAAATTTTCTGGATTTTCCGTAGTTTTCTCCGAAAGTTTCGTACAGAATTTGAAAGGCTTATATCATTTTAATAGCCTGCAATAAAAATACTTTAAAATATCTTTTGAATGATGTATTATGTATTACAATAATGAATATCTTTGATATATTTTAGACTCAAAATGGCTAATCTATCAAGGGCGATTAACGATTACTATTGAAATCCGTCTAAAATTTAAGAATTCCAAAACAGCTTTTTTACAACCGAATTCATAAAAAAAAGGAAAAAAAAAAAAATCAATGTTATTCTGTTAAAAGTAACTTGGTGTCATTAACAGATGAAATAAAAATGAATTTAAATAAATATAATATGTCTATTTATTTTATTTTTAAAGCTATACTTTAGATTTTTTAACTGCATACAGGTGAGTCATAATGACGGGCAATTTCAAAGTTCTGCTTTTGATCGATTTTAAATTGAAAAAATTCAAAAACTACTTTTTTTATTTCCAGTACTTTGTCATGTGGTCGAAAAAAGAAAAGCAATTTTTCCCGACTGGAAGGAATAGTCTAGCCAGCATGTCTAGCACCTGGCGCTGAAGAATCTTTGATAAATGAAATAATTAAGTGTTCTGCCTGTTTCCAACTAAATTTCATACTTTAGTTTATTTTAAAAAATCTAATTGCTGTAGAGATAAGCCACTTCCACTCTCAGATTCGGAAAAAAATCCCCTTTCATTTGGTACCAAATTCGTAACGATCGAACTAATATTTCTAATTTATTTTCAACTTTTTCTGATTTTAACTCCGTTAAAATATCTATTAATTGAGATCGCTTTTTACATTTTAATTAATATCTCCGGAACTAATTAAAATTTTTAAATTCTGTTTTCACTATCAACTCGGGAAGGCTTCTGAGCACCCGTATGTCAAATTTTATACTTCTGCGTTCAGTAGGGGCTGAACGTATAGATGCACAGACAGACAGACAAACATCTTCTTTTATTATTATAGATAGACTACCCGCCTTCGGCGACCAGCTGGTTCGCGATCCCTGAAAAGTCCGACTTTACGAAACTCCCGCTCGGTGGCGCCTGCGGCGCCTTTTTCCCGTTTCAGGTCTAATAACAGCTTATTGATATATCGTGAAAATAGCTTATTGAAATCGCAGTAAATTCCCGTGCGGTAGCGCCTTCGGCGCCCTCTTCCCTTTTCAATATCTGAAACAGCCTGTTCGCTCACCATGTTATGATCTTTCAAATTTCTGACTTCAGCTAAGTCCCGCTCGGTGGCGCTTGCGGCGCCTTATCCCCGTTTTAGAACATGTATTACTTATGAAATTATTTTGATTAGTAGCTGAGATACAAAAGAAAACCTAATTAGGACACCTTAAAACGTGCAAATCAGGTGAAATCTCGAATTCCACTTTCGATAATATAAAAATGAAATTACACTCGTTAGAAGCTGAAATACAAAGATAATACAAACATTTTTTTAAAAGATTTGTGTCTGACTTATCTGTGGTTTTCTCCAAAACTTGCTTAATTCCGGGCTATATACCGTTAAAAATTATTAGTACGAAATGTGAGCGAAAATCTGAATTTGAAACTGTAAAATATAAAAGAATAAAAATTTTCTGGATTTTCCGTAGTTTTCTCTGAAAGTTTCGTACAGAATTTGAACGGCTTATATCATTTTAATTGCCTGCAATAAAAATACTTTAAAATATCTTTTGAATGATGTATTATGTATTACAATAATGAATATCTTTGATATATTTTAGACTCAAAATGGCTAATCTATCAAGGGCGATTAACGATTTCTATTGAAATCCGTCTAAAATTTAAGAATTCCAAAACTGCTTTTTTGCAACCGAATTCATAAAAAAAAGGAAAAAAAAAATCCATATTATTCTGTTAAAAGTAACTTTTGGTGTCATTAACATATGAAATAAAAATGAATTTAAATAAATATATGTCTATTTATTTTATTTTTAAAGCTATACTTTAGATTTTTTAACTGCATACAGGTGAGTCATAATGACGGGCAATTTCGAAGTTCTGCTTTTGATCAATTTTAAATTGAAAAAAATTCAAAAACTACTTTTTTATTTCCAGTACTTTGTCATGTGGTCGAAAAAAGAAGAGCAATTTTTCCCGACCGGAAGGAATAGTCTAGCCCTCTAGCCAGCACATAGAATAATAATAAAGGAAGAAGGAGCATAAGGTTTCTACATAAGCTGTATTGTTGCCACAAAAAACAGCGATTATTAACAAGCCTTTATTAACAAACTTCAATATTGAGAGGAGCAAAAGTAGCTTTCGCTGGCATTTCACTAGAAGGGGTTTGTAAGCATTAAGACTATTGGCGTGCTCCTTCTTCCTCTATTATTATTCTATGAGCCAGCATGACTAGCACCTGGCGCTGAAGATTCTTTGATAAATGAAATAATTAAGTGTTCTGTCTGTTGCCAACTAAATTTCATACTTTAGTTAATTTTAAAAAATCTAATTGCTGTAGATATAAGCCACTTCCACTCTCAGATTCGGAAGAAAATCCCCTTTCATTTGGTACCAAATTCGTAACGATCGAACTAATATTTCTAATTTATTTTCAACTTTTTCTGATTTTAACTCCGTTAAAATATCTATTAATTGAGATCGCTTTTTACATTTTAATTAATATCTCCGGAACTAATTAAAATTTTTAAATTCTGTTTTCACTATCAACTCGGGAAGGCTTCTGAGCACCCGTATGTCAAATTTTATACTTCTGCGTTCAGTAGGGGCTGAACGTATAGATGCACAGACAGACAGACAGACAAACATCTTCTTTTATTATTATAGAAGATAAGTAAATTTCGAACAAATTTTATTACGTTGTGTTCCACGTACAATTTAGGATTGAATTAAGTATTAGAAACAAGATGCAATTGTTCGAAAAATTGTAATTTTAGAAAGTATTTAAAAAATGGCAAGAATAAAGCAACTAACGATACCACAAAAATTTTTAATTTTAGAGTGAAAATCAAAAAATATTTTAATACGCGGGATTTCAAAATGATTAAATGTTAACAAAATACTGGTGCGCTGGTTTTTAGCAAGATATAAAATTTTTTGGCTGTTTAAACAAGAAATTTGTCTCTAGGCGGTCACGTTTCTCATCCAATTGAGATGACCGCAAGTTAAAAAGCCAGTGATTAAAAAATCAGTTTGTATTTCATTTAGAACATAGAACGGATTCATAAAAAGTGTTTAGTAACATAATTTCTTTAAATACAGTGCAACAACGATTAAACAAAGCAAGTTTAAGTGCCAGAAAATCTGAAAAAAATCCATTCTTAACAAAAAGAATTAGGAAAGCGAAGCTTCAGAGGATTAAAAAATTTAAAAAATGATCGATTAATTATTGGGCTGAAATGGTTCTCTCTGATGAGTGAAGTTTAAACTTATTTCGAGCTGATGGAAACAAGCAGGTGTGATGACGAAAACGTGACCGACTTAATGAAAATCGCACTTTTAAAACAGTGATACGTTTTCCGTACATTATGATACGAAAGGGCATAATCTTTCAATGAATCGGTCAATTTTTCATGTTCAAGGGACCAAATAACCCGAAATAAAACTCGGCCATTAAAAAATTGATGCCTGACCGACTATTTTGGAGTTATTTCGAACTTTTTTACAATCATCATTTCAAGATGACAATACAAGTTGTTACATGGCGCCTATGGTACGCTTGCTTCATGTTGTTAAAAACTACCTATCCATTCTCATGAGAATCCACAATTTTGTAAGTTATCATAACTTTTTTTACTTAAAGTTAAATCCCACGAAGAATAACGCAGAATTTCTTCTTTGCCAGACCTGAAAATAGTCTTAATCTCAATCCACTCGAAAATGTTTAGTCTATAAAAGAGGATGCGGATTCGAAATTTGTAGCCTACAACATTACAAGAACTAGAAAAAGTTATTTATGATATTTGGCACAGTGAAATTTTTTAGTTTCATGTTAAAAAACTATAAAATTCTATGCCATTGCGCATTAAAGCAGTAATTCCATATAAAGGTAGAATTATCCAATGCAGAATACATATTTTTATTTAAGTAATTGTTAAGATTTGACAAATGAATAGTTTTATTTCATACATTAAAATATAAATAATAAATCATAATAGAATACAAAGTGTATGTTTATTATATTATCTTTAAAAAGAACATTTTATGTAGATTTTTATTAAATGCTTCATAGAGTGTAATAAAGCGACTTATTAAATCAAAAGTGTGCATAGGTATCATATTATGACTTCCTTATTATACAAACATAACAGTTTTGTCTGTTTCAATCATTAGTTTTTATGTTATTACAAACACAAAAGGTATAAGTCAATTTTTCTGCAATGCGTTTTTTTTTTTTTTTTTTTTTTTTTTTTATGTTTCTTAGTCTAATTGTAATTTCATTACACTTCAATTGATTTATTTTTTTCATAAATTGACCGCTAGTTTTGACAATATTAAAATTTCTTTTAGCTAGAAGTTTTATTATACTGCATGTTTCATAGCTTTTGACGACACCGATAACAGTGTTTCATTTTGAATAAAATTGAGGTTTAAATGTTAATTGATGAATTTTTTAGTATATTTTCCGACTAAGTCGAAAAGTATTAATGAATTCGATTTTTCTGTCTGTCTGTCTGCGATGTAATTTTCGTAAATGTTTTTAGAATGCTTTAAAACTTCGGGTTGCTATTCAGGTTCACTATGACAAGTTTTTCAAATAAAAAGATATGAATAGAATAATTTGTTTGTAAACAGGGACGTGAGGGATAATAATCAAGTAGTACATTTAATTATTAGCCGTTTGGTTTGTGGAAATAGCTGTTTGATATTGTATGATATGATATGATGCAAGTACTGCTGTGCTTGCAGAAACACGATTAAATAATCCTGTACTTTGCAAAAAATTCTCAAAAATTTAACCTATTTAAAGCGAAAAAAAATCTATTTAACACCACCACCTACTTAGTAACATGTACAAAAATTTAATTATAGCTTCTCACAATAAAGATTTCACATAGGCAGTTTGATGTAATTTTAATAAATAGACATTGAGATATAACTAAGGGGAAAAAAGACAGAAGATGAGTAACAGCAGCACCGCCTTTTGGGAAGTATACCTCAAATTAAGCCAGCATTCGCTTTTTTAATGGTTACACCACATATAAAGTTTGATGAATTTACAAGCCATAGAAGCTAAGATATAGTCTTTCCATGCATGGGAAAAACTTTAGTATGGCAGCGTGACCTGTCAGCCGATATAAGTAGGGGAAAAAGGAGAGTTTTAACACAGGCGGCGGGTGCGTTGGTGCGCAGGCAAGCCGTGCGGGTGCCGCACCACCCCCTGAGGGGTGTGGATGACTTGGTATTGACCTTGAGACTTCCTCTAACTTAATCGTAAAAGATGACGAGGGTATTAATGAGGAAATTTAATTAAAAAAATTAATTAGTGATTTTTTGTAAAAGGTGACGATGGTTTTAAAGCGATGTTTTGTGGTAGAATGAAAAAAGCAGGATATTGTTTGTGAGTCATTAGGAAATTAATTAGGAGGGTAATTAAGAAATTAATGAGGAAATTAATTAAGAAATTAATTTTAAAATTTTAAAATTGAGAAATAAAAAATGAGTCGATTGAATTTAAGAATGTGGGTGTGAATATACCATGAAAGAAATAGAGAGGTTTGACTAGGGTTCGAACCCGGCACCTTGCAGTAAAAGTATTTCCATAAGACAGTAGTTTTCGAGCGCGAAACCACGGACCTATGGAAATATAGCCTGATGACTGTATCTTAGATATAAATATGAATTTTTCGATTGAATATCATTTAGTGTTCGTCATGTTACCGTCCCGAGAGGAAGGGATTTTCGTGTTCTGCATTTATTTTGTGATGTGTGTTGTCTTTTCGATTCTTTATATTTTTTCTGAAGGTGGGAAGTTTAACGTTGATTTTATTTTAAATTTAAACGATACGGGAAATTTATCCTTTTCAATGTGATGTCTTCACATACGTGCTGCCATGGAGGAAACTTATCGAGACCCGAAAGCGGCTGCAAGTTTTGGAGGTGTAGATGCCTTACACCGTGCTGCCTGCGGCAAGTTATCAAAGAAAAAAATTCGAGAATGGTTACAAGGAATAGATGCATATTCACTTCACAAACCGATTCGAAAAAAATTCCCCACGAACCGTGTCATAGTATCCAGAATTGATCAACAGTGGCAAGCAGATTTAGCTGATCTGACGTCTCTTCAAAAGTTTAACGATGGATTTCGCTACATTTTAACTTGTATAGACATCCTCTCAAAACAAGCGTGGTCGATCCCTCTGAAATCTAAAAAAGGTGAAGAGATTGTGAAAGCTTTTAAAAAAATTTTCTCTGAACGAAAACCCAACTGTTTGAATACGGATGCAGGAAGGGAATTTTTGAATAACAAGTTTCAAAAATTTCTCAAAGAGGAAGGTGTGAAATTTTTCAGAACTTTTAACAACACGAAAGCGTCCGTAGTAGAACGATTTAACCGCACTTTAAAAACTAAAATGTGGAAATATTTCACCAGTCGTCGTACTTACCGCTACATAGACGTGTTAGATCAATTACTTTATAGTTATAACCATACTTATCATTCGAGTATTAAAAGGGCGCCCGCTGAAGTAACCCAGGAAAATGAAAGCGAGGTGTGGTTTACTCTGTACGGGGATATGGGGAATGAAAAGAGAGAGCCTTGCGTGTTTAAACCGGGAGATACGGTTCGAGTATCCAAACAAAAATTAACCTTTGAAAAAGGATACGAAACTAATTGGACGGAAGAACTCTTCGTCGTGACCGAATGTGTGCAACGGGAACCGCCCGTCTACCGGATCAAGGATTTGATGAACGAACCTATCTTAGGGACATTTTACGCAGAAGAACTTCAAAAAGTTCAACCTAAAGAGAACTTTGCTATCGAAAAAATCTTAAAAAAGCGAATGAGAAAAGGGCGATTAGAGTATAAAGTGAAATATAAAGGCTACCCTTCTAAATTCGACCAATGGATACTGGCTTCTAATTTATTTCATTTATAAATTGAAACGACATTTCTTTTGAGAATCATTCGCCAACATGTCTTTCTACGTGACGCTACCTTCCGACAGTTCTTTGAAATTTTATCCAGAAAATAAAATTTCACATTTTATTACGAGATTACCTTCCCCTCTTGATCTGAAAGGTGAATGGGAGGTCGGACTTGTGGAATTGATTTATCCACATATGTGGAGTAATATATTTGACGGTGGGAATGAATACGAATATGATGCAGGTATTGGAACGATGAAAAGAACTAAAATCCCCTTCGGATTTTTTGAAAGTCCTTCAGACATTATTAAATGGATGAACTATCAAGACTTCAACGGTTTAATTCAGATAAGCTACAACAAACATACTAGAAAAGTGAAAATTGGATTAAAACCAACAGCTAGAATAAAGTTATTACCAGGACTCGCCGAAACTTTAGGCTTTTATCCTATCGAATTGGCTAACAATGAGGATCCTATACGCGATAGTCCTTTTAAATACTTTGAAGGGATTAAAGAAGCTGACCCGAATTTTGATTTAAAATTACTTTACATATATTCGGATATAGCAGAACCTCAGATCGTTGGTCATATAGTATCCCCTTTGCTTAGAGTAATTACTGTGAAAGGTAAAGATGGTGATATGATTCACGAAATGTTTGACAGACCACACTATGTCCCTCTTTCAAGGAAAAACTTTCAAACAATTGAAACTGTTATACGGACACACACAGGACGATTGGTGTCATTCGAGCGTGGACAGTTGATCGTGAAACTTCATTTTAGACAAAAGTACCTCTCATAATGTTTGTTCCTTACAAGTGTTGTGCGAAATCTTTTGAAGATTATTACATTCACCAGTCAAGTAGTGGTTTGAACTACTACCAAGGTTCTACATTACAAAAAGGATATGGATTAGGTGGACTGTTTCGATCTCTTTTTCGAGCTGCAGTACCCCTTTTTAAATCAGGTGCGAAAGCGGTTGGTAAACAATTGTTTCATACGGGTGTAGATGTGTTGAATGACCTGTCACGAGGTGAAGATATAAAAAATGTTGCTAAACGTCGGTTGAAAGAAGCTGGAAAAAATTTAACCGACAAAGCTGCTACAAAAATGAAAACAATGATTGGTTCAGGACAACGCTATAAAAAGAGAAAGCGATCTAATAAAACCATCATTCGTCCCAAAGTGAAGAGAGCGAAGACACACGATATTTTTGCTTAATCATGTCGGGTCTCATTCATAAAGATTCACCTGCCTGTGTCAAATCTGAACTAGACTTGTTTTTGATACCACCTACACAGACAGCTATTGAAAAAGGACATTTCGTCGAATTTCACCCTCTCGCGAATATTCGCGATGGGGGACCTGTGGAATTTAACATCACGGGTAATGGCGAAGAATACATAGATTTATCCTCCTCGCACATGTACCTAAAAGTGAAAATTGTGAATGCTGACGGAACCGCTCTGGCTGATAAAGGAAGTTTGTCGTTCATGAATTCTAAGATGTCTATCTAGATGTTCTTTTCTTCCGAATTTTTTATCACAATCTTCGCAAGAAAACAACTTTTCATTTTCATGTACTTTCATATGCCTCAAAAGATGCTGCTTCAGTTTGAAGGCTTTACCACATGCATCGCAACTGAATGCCTTCTCATTAGAGTGGGTTCTTAGATGTCTTGAAAGGTCATAATTTCTCGTAAAAACTTTTTTGCAAACAGGACAAGTCTGAAATAGACAAAAAACCTATTTTAGTATTTTAATTGTTTTTAAAAATTTTAATTATTTTTTCACTAACAAGTGTTTTTAATCTAGCAAGATTTTTTTCTAACCTACTTTTAGAGGGAATTTATTTCTAACTTAGAGGAAACCTAGCAAGATTTTTTCTAACCTACTTTTCGAGGGAATTTATTTTAAAACTTAAAGAGAAATTAGTTTTTGAAAACCTAACATTTTTTTCTAGAAGATAGGAAAGATAGAGTTTGCGTCTAACAGCGGCGGGTTTTATAGCGGTATGCGCCTGAATTTCAGGTCGTGCCAGACTACAAAACCCATGAAAAAGGGCAAACTCTTAAAAGCCGCGAGGAGTTTTTACCTTTGATTTTGCAGTTGTCTCTTCCATGTCATCATCATCAGAACTATCGGCATCCATCCCATCATCGGTAGGCATAGGTGTGGTGTCGCTGCAGCTACTCTCACCAGTCAACTGCACACCTCCAGAAGCTACTTGATTAGAATTCTAAAAAATAACAAAAAGAAAAGAAAACATGTTTTAATTATTTTGTCAAGTTTTTTCAAAAGAGGATTTTATTCTGGGTAAAAATTTATTTTAAGTGAAACTTTTGTCTAAACAAAACTAAAAGAGGATTTTATTATAACTTTTTAATTTTATTTTAAGTGAAACTTTTGTCTAAACAAAACTTTTAATATTACTTTTAAGAGTGAATTAAATTTTTATTCTAAGTGAAAATTTATTTTTAGTTTATCTAAACAAAACTTTTAATATTACTTTTAAGAGTGAATTTCATTTTTATTCTAAGTGAAAATTTATTTTAAGTTTATCTAATCAAGTTTTTTTAATTACTTTTAAGAGTGAATTTAATTTTTATTCTAAGTAAAAATTTATTTTAAGTTTATCTAATCAATTTTTGTTTAATTACTTTTAAGAGAGAATTAAATTTTTAGCAGAAATGAATTCTGAAAACTCAACTTAAACACAAAAAATTTTTGAAACTAACATACTTGAGGTTCTGAAGAAGCTGATCTTGAATTCACATGTTCTTCCCTAGATCCAGCACCAGTCTGAATAACATTCTGCAAAAAAGAAAAGGAAACATATTTTTTAAAACATTGTATATTATTCAAACAGTTAAACAGAAAAAGTGAAATAATACGTACCATATGACTTTTCAGATGAGCTCTAAGCTCCCTCGTATTGAAAAAAGCACCTCCACAAACCGCACAGCGTAGTGTTGGCTCTGCAGGTACTTCGCTGAGATGTGAAGGGCTCGTTGTTTAATGCAGGTGCCTAAGAAAAAAGCATAAAAATATTTTAAGTCCAAATCGTATGTTGAAATTTTCCTAGAAAAATAAAAAAATATATTTTTCTTACAGATTTTCGAAGAAGCGAGCGGTTAGCAAGTTCCTGGTTCGAGCGACGGACAGGATCGAAAGCTTTAAAACCAGGAGGTACTTTAACAGTCGACTTATCGCTGGTCTCAATCTGAAATAAGAAAAAAAGAATATTTTGAGTATAAAAAATATATTTTAAAACATTCTACAAGTTTTTAAAGAAATTTTTTTACCTCCATATCGCTGTCGGAAAATTTAAATTCATCCTCCCATTTCAGATCATTGACTGAGAATAAGTCATTAACTTGAGTCGGTGTCAACCCGAAGCTGAAATCAACCTTAAAAGAGAGAAAAAAATATGTTTTTTTCATATTTAATCAAAAATTTATATAAAAAATGTATAACTTTTTTAATATTTATTGAAAATAAATACTCACATCAAAAGCACAAGAATCCCAGAAGAAGTCCATTATTTTTGAAATGGTAAAAAGTAGAAACAAGAAAAAATAGAGAGCGAGAGAAGGTTGTTCTCAGCACGAATTCTAAATTCAGAATGAGACAAACATCTATGATTTTCCCCATCCCGGATGAAAGAGAGGTGTGCGTCAAAGGGGGGTAGAGGTTAAGAATTTGATCTAACACTGCAGGGGGGATGGAGGGGAAGATTCTCTCCGCATGCATCCCTTCCCAAAAAAAAGAGGGTTGATTTCAATTGTTATCAACCTTTTTAGATACAGTTTGCAGAAGTGACTATATTGAATAGTATGAAATTTGATACGGCTTAGATCTTGTTAGTGTGGAAAATACTTTTCACTTAACAGAAAATGTGAAATTCTTGTGAGATATTTTTTTCGAAAAAAGAAGTTATTATCGTAAACATTTCTCTTCAAAGCGAAATAAATATTTCTATTTAAAGGGAATTTAATTTTTTAATAATTCTAAAACAAATTAATATTTTCTTTTTATCCCTCAAATAAATTACTTCATGTAAATTAATATGTTCTTTCAAACAATTTTTAATTCTTAAGTAAGATTTACCTCAAGTTTCACTTTATAGAAAAAGATTTCTCATTGAACAATTATTATAAATGAATTATTTTTCAAAAATTAATATATTCCTCATTATTTTTTCTTTCTTATAAATATAAAAATAAATAATTTATAAATTAATGTTTTTCTTTAACGATAATTTTTTATTTTATTTTTTTCTTCTTTTCTCAAATAAGTTTTACCTAGAAAATAAAATCCATAAATAATCTTAATAAATAAGTTAATAATTTGTACTCTTTCAGACATATAAATATTTTTGTAAATTAATGTTTTTCTTTAACAATAATTTTTTATTTTATTTTTTTCTTCTTTTCTCAAATAAGTTTTTTACCTAGAATATAAAATACATAAAGAATCTTAATAAATAAGATTAAAATAGAACATAGACAGATTTTATATTGAAACAAAAAGTGATTTATTCAAACCATTTATACATTATTTGAGAAAAATTTTTCAAAATAAGTTTGGAAATATTGCATTGTCAACTTATTAAAAAAGGATTCATTGAAATTACACAAACAATGTTTTGAAATAATGTTTTGAACAATTTTAAAAGTGTTCAAATGTAGCAAAACAGTTTCTTGAGAAAAGATATATTTGTCATAAGTGTTTAACATTAAACAATCGTGATCGAACTGAGAATCTATATTCAAATCACACCCGTTACATTCGAAAAATGTATTAATATTTGATTGAATTTCACTGCAAATTGATGTTAGATAATGGTTTTGCGCTTCATCGAAAATCATATGTTCCTCACATTCAATTCTCTTGTTTGAAATCAAAGTTGGGATTTGTTTCACGAGAACACTTTCCATAAGGCGATGTGAAATCTGACTTTTCAATTCGACCAATCTGTTCATTTGATCTTTGAACAATTTTAAACCATTCGGCCTGAGATTAAAACCTGCATTATTTGTGTAAAACATTTGTTGCAACAAACACATGTCTTCATTCACAAATGCTGTTAACAGTTGGTTGTTTGATATAAAACTATCCTTCACAGAATTGAATTTAAACGAAGATATATTTTTTTGGAAATCTAGCCACGTAATCGGTGTTAATATAACACCCAATTTTGTAGGAAAACGATCACCAGTACTATTTTCTGTAAAATTACGAATGTGCACTCTTAAATTTTTTTCATTTTCCAAAATGATTTGCAAGAATGTACACCAACCTAAATCCCATTCTCCTAGAATAGGATTTGATTTCTGCCTATGTTGAAAAAATTTATCCAACCAGTCATTATTTGGAATTTCGCAAGACAGTTCACCACTAGTAGATTGTTCATTTTTAACACAAGAAAGTTCGTTATCACATTTTGAAGCTAATAGTTCAATAGAGGATGATTGTCCAATATTATCAGAGGGCGATTGTTCGTTTTTTTCACTAGAAGACTGTCCACCATTATCAGGAGATGATTGTTCTAAGTCCAATCTAGGTCTTTTCAAAGCTCGAGAAACAGTAATAATATGACGAAAAGTAAGACTTATTCTTGCATTCTTTATCGAAGGGTCTACAGCAATACCGTGAGTGAAAAGTTCATTCGTAGGTTTAGCCATAGTGTATAAAGACCCATTGTCTAATTCAATCACTGTAGAAGGTGTGTTTGGCTTTTTAAATTCAATTTTCCTTGGTACACCAAAACTGAGGACAGCGATAGGGAAAGTATCATCCAGACTGAATTCGTTATCTTTATGTTGGGAAATGTAACTTTGTCCGTTCGGATACAGATTTAATAAAACATAGTTGTAGGCACATCCAACATGCTTTTCGACGATATTTCTAAGTTCCATCATGATTGGGATCCAAGGTTGGGCAGAAATTTGAGCACCGCTGAATGCATACACCAGGCCCTCGTCGCCAAATGCTAACACCTGACGTTTCGGCATAACATCTTTTCCCCAAATGTTGAAGGTGGGAGTGTAAAACGGTAAAGTTTTCAACTCGTTAAAATAGCCATCAGCTTTTTCTTTCTCGATAAAGTTAGGATAATAACTAACATTAAGACCGTTTTCATAAAAGTGGATACTCATTTTGAAATAAAGTTTAGCACGATGAAAAAATACAACTTACAAAAGCGAGAACAGGAGGCAGAATGAATGTTACCCCCTCAACTCGTGACGTCAAACCCACGCCCGCAATTGTTCAAAAATAACCAATGACCAACCTGTGACGTCAAACGCGGGAAATCAATAGTTGCCACACACCTTAAGACTGATAAAGGTATGTCGTCTACCTGCACCTGGTACCTTCCAACCAACCTGCGTGTTCAACTGTGGGAACCCAATTGTTACCACATACCCTAAAGCTATTCAAGGAATGTCTTCATCCCCACCACCTGACCCCTCTCAGGTCTTGTCCAAACTTGCACGTGTCTACATATTTTAATGAAAGAATGAGGAGACAGAAAATAATAAAAAATTAATTTTATTTAAGACTAATCCAAAATGGGTTTACATGGGATTGTTTTCGAACTTTAGGCGTTGACATAGGACGTGATAACAAATTTTTATTTTTAATGAAACTTTGAGGTACGTGCATTTCTTTGAGAACTTGTAACAATTCACCCTGTGCGTTAATAGGTACTTTTTTTGTTTGTAGAAAAAATTAAATGAAAAAAGTCTGCAATATTAGAGTTCTGTATTTTTTTATTTTTAAAAGACACTATTCCTTTTTCATTCCACTCTAGTTTGTGGGGGCTCGTCTTAAGAAATTCTAGTAATTTCAAAGCTTGTTTTTTCATTCTTGAAGGTACTAAAGTTAAAGGAAGTTGGTTATAATCAATTTCTTGTTTGATATGTTCAGGATTCACAGTCTCTTGTGTTGTTGTTGTTGTGGGTTCTTGTTTCACAGAATCTTGTTTCACAGAATCTTGTTCGGGTTTTGCAGGTTGTTGCTCAACTTCTTCATCAGAACGTTGAATCCACGGTAAATTGTTTTCTTGTAAATTCATTTTTCTTTGCAATAATTCATAATAGCGTTGCACTTTTTCATAATCTGGTAAGGAACTGTTTAATATTTTTAGCAAAGCTTTATCCAATTCACTTAGCTGCTTTTGAGAAGGTGTGTGTTTGTTCAACACCTCTTCAGGCACCAAAGCAAATTTTTTAGCGAATTCCATGGAAGAGTGTGCTGAGGGCTGATATGGCAGCGGGGATTAAAATGTTTAAAAATCCACCTTGTTGAACAATCAGTTTCTTTTTAGTGAATAAGGATCCTTTTTTCGTTCCAATCTTTCGAAGAGTCGATTTATATTTCGCCAACGATCGTTTCTGAGTAGTAGAAAGAGGCACGTTTCCTTTTAAAACATTCAACGTACACTCGCAGATAGCTTTAACAGTACGATTAGGTAATTTTTTAAGAAAATGTTTACGTAATTTATTGGGACATGAGCGAATCAATTCCAGGTCTCTAAGTTGTTCTCTTGACAAAGTCATGTTAGCAACTAACTCTTCACACACACTATTACTTTATTTATACTTGTATAAAAACTGAATTTGATTGGGTAGAATTTGTGTTCGCAATCTCATATCTTCATCCGTTTCATTTTTTAAATCGATAAACAAGTATGAGAAGGGTTTCTTTGTAGCATCTTCATACACTTCTTGAAAAAATTTAGATTTTTTAGGGTACAACTGTCTACCCAAATGCATAATTTGGCTCATGTCGCGACGATTTTTAAACAGAAAAATGTACTGAGCATTTAAAGACACTGTTCTAATTTCACTTCCTTTTTGAAAAAAATTTTGGGTTAAAAAAACAACACTTAGATTTAAATGGTGACTACCTTTCGTGAATAACGAAGTCAAACGTTTATCGTTACTGCATTCGGTCATTAAATCATCTATCACAAACAAAGTATTACCATTCAAATAATCTTTATAATTTGATGGGAAACCTTCTACAAAAGTAACATTAGGTATTTCATCATATAAAGTTTGATAAATACCATAAAACCAAACCACTTTGTCGATGGTAGGATGAAACATTTGTTCTTTAAAATGTAACAAATCTCTCATAAAAAAAGACTTGCCACATCCCGTAGGACCGGCAAGAATCATAGTGCAAGGATGTTGTAGACGTGGAAACTCCATGATAAATGAACACAGACACAAAATGTATACAGTTTAAATAAGTGTTTATTGATAAAAATTAGCATACACACGAAATCTTTTGGCAACAAAATTATAGACTCGATGGTCGTTACAGATATTCTTGGTTACAAACATAGACAAAAATTCTTTCAGGGTTTTTCCCCTACATCTACAATATAGATAATAAACCCAAAATTGGCCACAAACGGCGGTTATAGCACTCTGAAGCATCAGAGGATTATAGTTCACATGTGAAAATCGAGATGCAAAGTTCAAGATAGGTCCTTTAAAATAACTGGGGTCGTTTCCATACGAATCAAAGAATTCCACTTCATCATCAGATTGTATGAAAAAGGCTAACCAGTGAGTTCCAGGTTCAGACGAGTCATCTGTGTTACATACGAGGCAAGCTGGATAACGCGCGACCACCTCGGGTAGATGATCACTTGGGAAAACATCTAAAAAATATTTTTTCGTAATTGTATCACTGGATAAAATATTCTTGATTTGCAGAGAATCCATTTTCATTAATTGGCAAAGTCACATAAAACGTGTCGAGACTTGGTAATTTCAATAATGTTTTCAAATTCTGCATACACAAACACAGAAATGGTGGATTGTAAAGCTGTGGAGAATTTTATCTCAATTCTAAAATTTCCTTGTTGTTGTAAGTTGAGATGGGGACCGTCACACAAATCAGGACTTAGATCGAAAGCATACAAAGTATGACCATTCACGAAATCTTCTCGTGAAATATAATTTCCAGCATCACGATTGAAACCAGGGAATAATCGATGATAAGCTCTTATATAGTTTTTATCCTCGAAATTCAATTCCAAAGGTTTACTAGGAACAGGTTGACCGTCCATATACACGCTTAAAAAGTTAACATTGTAATGATGAAAGTAAAAAGGGTTTAATTCATATTTACCACTCATGGCGGCATTATCTAACAATCCAATTATGACACGTTTTGGCATAGCACCCAAAAGAACATTATCTTGCATGAAAGACATACTTCCCGCAGGTATTGTATAAGTCTTGCATAAAACTCGATCGATGGGGTATTTTGCAGAATTTTTTTCCAAAGCTTTAGCATGTCCTAATAAAACTCCGGGGTTCACTTTCACTTTTCGAATAAACAGCGAGGCATGTTCTAACACGACGTTATATTTCTTTTCCTGTCCAGCCACTTGCTTTGCCATTAAACAAAACTGGGGAGTGCTTCGAATCATTTTAATTTTCAAATCCACCATATTCAGTAAAAGTCGATTCTGTTGAAAAATGTCACAGTGTAAAGGACCTATCATATCTAAAATTTTACTCGTCTTGGTGAGTTCATGTCTTTTTAACAATCCAGGGTTTTGGGGTGTAGCTTGTGTGGGATCGGATACAGTTAAATTTTCATCTTTGTAAAAACATTCACAGGTTAGTAAACTTTTTTTAGCATCTTCACCGAAATTCAACAGAGTTTCAATGTAGGCACGGTATGGATAAGTGTTACTCGAAGAAGATATTAATCTTTCGTTCAGACTCACATCGATTTGAGAAAACAAGGCATGAAAAAATAAATTAACAGGTGCAACAGGTTCTTTATCAGCCAGAGCGGTTCCGTCAGCATTCACAATTTTCACTTTTAGGTACATGTGCGAGGAGGATAAATCTATGTATTCTTCGCCATTACCCGTGATGTTAAATTCCACAGGTCCCCCATCGCGAATATTCGCGAGAGGGTGAAATTCGACGAAATGTCCTTTTTCAATAGCTGTCTGTGTAGGTGGTATCAAAAACAAGTCTAGTTCAGATTTGACACAGGCAGGTGAATCTTTATGAATGAGACCCGACATGATTAAGCAAAAATATCGTGTGTCTTCGCTCTCTTCACTTTGGGACGAATGATGGTTTTATTAGATCGCTTTCTCTTTTTATAGCGTTGTCCTGAACCAATCATTGTTTTCATTTTTGTAGCAGCTTTGTCGGTTAAATTTTTTCCAGCTTCTTTCAACCGACGTTTAGCAACATTTTTTATATCTTCACCTCGTGACAGGTCATTCAACACATCTACACCCGTATGAAACAATTGTTTACCAACCGCTTTCGCACCTGATTTAAAAAGGGGTACTGCAGCTCGAAAAAGAGATCGAAACAGTCCACCTAATCCATATCCTTTTTGTAATGTAGAACCTTGGTAGTAGTTCAAACCACTACTTGACTGGTGAATGTAATAATCTTCAAAAGATTTCGCACAACACTTGTAAGGAACAAACATTATGAGAGGTACTTTTGTCTAAAATGAAGTTTCACGATCAACTGTCTGTGATGTAAATAATTCATTTACTTTTTATGTTTCCATATTTTAAATTAATTTTATTAATATTTTTAATTTTCATAGCAACAGAAGTTACTTAGTGAGGATCAAAGAACCTCATGGCGTACATTGCGTTCTGGCCACTAACCCTTTTTATTCTTTGGGTCAAAAGGTCAAATATATATATCCAAATAATTTTATTTACATAAGAGAAAAGAGGAATCAATATACTTATTGGCTAGAATGCTGTAAAAAGAAAAATGCATACAAAAATAATGTTTGTAAGAAAACTAATCTGCTGCATCAAAATTAATCAATTTTATTTTCCAAACCACACTAGTAATTCCAAATTAAGTAGGATATAAAAATTAATGGTTTTTAAAATTTGAATAAGTATTCATATAAACTAATATATATATATTTATTATTAATAAGTAGGCACTCTCTCTCCAAATGATAAAATGGTCATTATTTTAAAACAGAAGCAAAACAAATCTTTCTCACCCCATGTTCTTTTCTTGAGAGCTGCTGAAACCCAACTAAATTTAAAACTGCCGGAATAACAGAAGGTGGAGTCAGAACCATCACCCTATTGGTTCTCAGCATGGTGTGATATGACATCACCACTAGGAAAGAAGAACCAATTTTTCTCCTGTGTGTGTGTTGCAGTCAAGCAAACACAACAGGGTGAGTTGAGCCAGCTGAGAGAAACAATGCATTTAAGTGCAGAAAACGATCTTATTTAACATTTAAAAAGAAGTGATGTTTTTAACATCACATTACCCCTAACGACCATTAAAAAAATTTGGAAGACTAAAAATGTGAATGGAGAGTGCATACCTACATTTACATGAAGGATTACAAATTTTTTTTTTTTTTTTTACTTACATGTGAAAAAAAAAATATCCATATTGATTACATAATATTGTAGGAATGGCCATTAAAGGCATGAATGTAACAAAGCAAATTTTTAAGCAACTGAAAGGTCTTACAATACTCTTAATAACATGCACTTGATAAAAAAATTTGGAAATTTTGAGAACAATGTACATGTGACACAAAATCTGAACCAAACACAATACAAAATCGATAAGTAAAGCTGAAACAATAAAATTCCGACAAAAAACCCAATATCAACGCCTACCCTGGTAGGTGATCAATTCTACCAAAATAGGCGAGGAATACACCATTTCATCAAAAACAATACTATTTCAGCACTGTGGTTACAGACATTCTCAAATAAAAGATTTTATTGATACAAAAGTGGTCAGTGACATATCTAACAATATTTATTAGGATATTGACAACTAATAAAATATATCTATAATTGCAAACAGACACAGCTTTTATCAACAAGTGACATGAGTAAAAAAAATATTGATACCTTTTAAAAAAAATAGTATTATAACAGAAATATTGAAAAGCATGTTAATTGCTGTAAAATTTGCTTTCTTATAAATTTGTAAAAATAATTAGTTAACGAGAATAAAAAAATATATGACATGACAAAAGAATTTCAGTGGATGTGCAATATCAACAAAAATATTTAACCAATAGTCTTGATATTAAATACCATCTACCGATTAATCAATGTATAAGTATACACATGAAAGAACAACTATACTAAATAAATGTCAAAGAAATCTTGTTAACAACTGATAAAACAAAATCAGTTATATTTCAGTATAAAATATTTACAGATGACCTCTTGAAGCATTATTATGAAGGAGAAAAAAAAATCAAAATAAGTATCAATACAAATGTCAAAATAATCTTACCGATAAATATTACATTACGGAAAAGGCATTCCAAGTACTCGAGTATAATATTCGAATAAGATTTTTTAAAATTTTATCATTACCATTATTATTATTATTATTTAAAGAATATACATATTATAAATGGAAATAATAAATGTGAGTGGCTACTGAGGCCACCAAGTTAGATTACTAAACAAAATCAAAAATGCACTTAATATAAACGTCAAATAATACTCAAATAAACATACTATCAGATATAACCAAAACAAAACTGCAATGTCAATAATCACAATAAACAAAAAAATTTTATCAAACATTATACACATTTATATACATATCATGTGTGGATTGTGTATTAATTTGATTGTGTAATAGTGTGGATGTAGTGTATACTTGTGTTGTATAAGTGATGTTTGTGTCTGTGAAAATGGTGTGGAAGCTTCCAGAAATTGTATTTAATAACCCAATATATTTATAAACATGACAATGTGTAGGAATTAATATATGAAAAGAAAGAAGAAAAATTATGTATACACATATAAATATGCAAGTTTCCGATACATATAACACACACATACTGTACATTTTGAGCAGTAAATAATTATAGTATAGTTATCAAATTTAACAAATAAGACAATATATAAAATAAATCAGCATAACAGAAGATTTATATTCATATTAACTACAATACACACTTCACTAAGTTTTTGTAGATATTCAACATTTGCCACAGGAGAAAAAAAAAAATATATATATATATATAACTACACAATATATAATAGGACAATATACAAAATACAACTTATCAAATATACCTGTACCAACTCATACTTGTTTACAACAGGCAACTTTGGTGAATGAATTGCTTATCAAGTCCCCTAAAAAAAAACTTAAAAAAAAAAAACATGTTAAAAGAACATTTGTGAAAATGGAAACAAAAAACAAAAATTAAGTTTTGCATCTTGGTCTGAGATCATAATGAGACTGCGGTTGAACAATCCCAGCTGGGTGATTTGAATGAATTGGTTGTGGAATGAGATGTTGCTTTCTTTTATGCGCCAGGATGACACGGTCTATGTTAATAGTGAATGGTTCAGCCCCTTCATTTTCGAATTCTCTGACGGAGAGTAACACGTCAGATATTACTTTTTGAACTGAATATGGGCCTATGAATCTTGGTTTAAATGTATCTTTGGTTTTTATAAAGACCATATCATTTTCTTTGAATTTCCGGAGAACTGCTTTTTTATGTTGTCTAGTATTACGTTGGTTTTGGTAAAACTTCATGTTATGATGCACTTGCCTAAAGATCTGTTTCATTGATTCCATGTACCTATGGTATTCATATGGAAATTCCAGTGTTTCTAACTGAGGAGCTTCAAACAAGTCAAAGATGCTTGTTATTGACCTGCCAAAATGCAGAAAGGCTGGAGAATATCCAGTTGAAGAATGAACGGTGGTGTTATACAGGTTCTTGTGTATCATCAAAGCCTGATGAAAATCAAATCCTTCCTTGGTAAGAGTGGAAATTGAGGATTTAATGCTGGTATTAATTCTTTCTGATGAGCCTTGTGTTTGCGGGTGTCCTGATGATGAATGGGAGATTGTAATTTTCAATGTCTGTGCCAAGTTGTTAAAGATGTTTGCTGTGAACTGTGGGCCTAAGTCTGAGAGTATCGCAGAGGGTCGACCAAAGGTAGTAATGTATCCCGTAATGGCTTTAACTACAGCTTGTGCTGTTGCATTTTTTACTGGTACCAATTCAATATGTTTAGAAAAATGATCGAGGAATGTTAACACATGGAAGCCATTGGAGAAAGGACCCAAAAAATCCATGGAAACTAACATACTCGGCGCAGAAGGAACAAACATTTCCTGTAGTGGAGCATGTGGAATTCTGTGCGGTTTATATTGAATACATAATGTACAGGACAGAACAAAGTTTTTTACATCTTCAAATAATCTTGTCCAATAAAAGTGTTTAAGTATTCTTCTGTATGTATTTCTAATTCCAAAGTGAGGCATGTGACAAATTTTTAATACTTTAGGTTTTAACTTCTGTGGTACTACAATTTTTGTTTTTGGAGAGTTTTCAGGCTGGTGAAACTTTCGTTTGATCATTAACAGACCTGTGTCCGGATGGACAAAATAATTTTTATATTTAGGAGAAGGTTTCTCCGAAGTGATATCGACAATAATTTTTAGCAGAAAGTCATCTTCTCTTTGCTCTTTAAAAAAACATTCTTCCGAGATTTCCATCATAAGATTATCTGCGTCAGAGCTGTTTAAGGAACGACTGAGTGGAGCAGCATCGTTGCTTAACAACTGAGGTAAGGAAGAACGATGAGGCTCTGATGAGGTGAGTGACTTATCAGATTTTTGTGTGACATTGAAATGATGGAGTTCAATTGTTGGAGAAGCTGAAGAAATGGGTAAATTGTTAGCCTCTTTAATTAATTCTGGGTTTGAGTTAAGATCTTGAGTGTATGCAGAAAAGTCTTCTCTTGAAAAATAGTCTGCCAAAACATTTGTTTTACCTTTTACATATCTGAATGTGTATTGATAGTTTGATAATTCAATTAGCCATTTAGTAGTTAGATCAGCAGGAGAGGAAATTTTCTTATAGTGTTCGAGTGGTCTGCTATCGCTGAGAATGGTGAAAGGTCGGTTGAAAAGGAAAAATTTAAATGCACTGACTGACTTAGCTATGGCCATCAGCTCAAGCTTGATGGCTGAATATCGCTGTTCTGATTTAGATAGTGTTTTACTAAAGTAACTAACCGGAAGCAGAATGCCTTTCTTTTCTTGTAGAAGAACCCCTGAAATAGCAATTTTGCTAGCATCTGTATTAAGAAAAAATTGTTTTGACCAATCGGGTAAAGAAAGAAAAGGTTTAGAGAAAAAAACTTTCTGTATTTGTTTAAAGACTTCAGCATGTTCCTCTGTCCATTTAAATGTAGTTTTCGGAGATGTTAATTTTATCAAAGGATCAATTAATCGCGAGTAGCAGGGAATGAGTTTTCTGTAGAATCCACACAATCCTATAAATCTTTTTAGTTGTTTTCTGGTTGCTGGGATAGGAAATTGAGTAATTTTTGTAATGTTGGAAGAAATAGGATGTATTTTCTGATTTTGGATGCTGAAACCGAGATATTCAATAGATGACTGATGGAATTTACATTTCTTTGGAGACAATGTCAGATTGTACTTTTGTAGAGTAGCTAAAAGTGTTTGTAATTTTTCTGTTGTTTCCTGGAAAGAGTCACTTCCTATAATAATGTCATCCTGGTAAGCATATATGCCTGAACAATTGCACTCTTGTATAATTGTGTCAATAAGCATTTGGAATGTTGATGCGGCTGATCTCAGCCCAAACATTAATCTTTTAAATGAATAAGTTCCCCATTGTGTAGTAAATGAGAGACGTCGTCTGTATTCTTTAGGTAATGAAATTTGATGATACGCTGAGGGAAAGTCTAATGTTGTAAAATATTTAAATTTTGAGATGTTATTTATTATCGTATCAATTCTTGGAAGAGGATAAGTGGAGCATCGAATCATAGAGTTGATTAACCTTAAATCTAGGGCCAATCTAAAGGAAGGTTTATCCTCCTTAGACACAGCTTTCTTTTTAACCATAAGCATTGGGCATGCCCATTCAGAGATATTTCTCTCAATGATCCCTGCATCCAGTAATTTGTCAAGTTGATCTTTTGCCTCTTCTTGAATAGCTTGTGGAATAGGAAAAGGGTAAGTTTTTAAGGGAATATCTGAAATGAATTTTATATGTGGAGTGATATGATCGGTGTGTCCAATCGACTTTAGTGAACATGAAAATACAGAGTTAAATTTC
This sequence comes from Salticus scenicus, assembly GCA_963930645.1. Lineage (NCBI taxonomy): Eukaryota > Metazoa > Arthropoda > Arachnida > Araneae > Salticidae > Salticus > Salticus scenicus. The sequence goes on from OZ005654.1 coordinate 208,357,144, forward strand.
TGAAGAATATCTTGCATTATTACCCTTTCTGTAGGTTTTAAATGCTGAATAGAAAAATTATTTACATTAAATTCTTTCTGTCTTAAGGATAAAACTTCTGGTGTAGCCTTAATTAGATTACACATGTGATCAGGTGTATTTGTTGCAAGATCCAAGGAATTTTCTTCTATTTTATCTATCTCTGAAATGTATCCGCAAACGGTATTTTTATTTATATGCAGTTTCTTGCTCGAATTATTATACATAGGAATAAAAAATTGAATTAATTCTTGTTTAGTAGAATTTTCCTTGATATGTTGTACCTCCATAAGAGAAGGATAGGACACAAGTGGACAATGCTTGTTAGACGATGTAAACATTACTAACTGATTTTCTGGAATAAGCGTGGACCGCACAGGCACATATATAGTATCCTGTGGATCAATCATAATCTTCTGGGTAAGCCAACATTTTTGATAAGAGGGTAAGTTCTCTTTATGAACATCAATTTTAGATTTTTTGTATCCAGTTTGGGGAAAATCCATATGAGTAGCTATCTTATGTGATGCCTGATTCATATCAGATTCAGATGATAGAAGACTGCAAGAGGGTACAGTGTCTAGAATATCTAAAGCATTTTCATTAATTTGTATTTTGTTATTGTGTAAATTGATAACTACGTGATGGGACTTTAAAAAATCAAAGCCAAGTATACCAATAAATTTAGATTCAGTAGGTATTTCAATAAGAAAAAAGGTGTGTTTGTAAAAAGTTTTCCCTATTTTAAAGGAAATGCAAACACATCCGTCACATTGGACTATAGAGTTTACTGTAGATATCTTGACTCTTGAAGCAATTCTTTTGTAATATAATTTGTTTTGATTTTGTAAGAAGTAATGTTTTGAGAGTAATGACACAGAAGCTCCTGAGTCGAGAAGAAAATTCTCTAATGTTTTGTTTAACAGTAATTGTATGATGGGGAGATTGGGCAGATCATTGTCTGTGTGTAACAAGAATTCCAGTGAATTAACTAATATGCAGTCTCCATTTTCCTCCACACTCGGGGACGTTACCAGTACAGGAGATGTTGTCTGTATCGCAACAGATTTGACTTTGCGTTCTAATGACAAAGGGAACTTTGCCTGTGTGTCTGGAGATCTCAGAATGATTTCATTGTTATTTACAAAAAAATTATTAGGTAGATTAGAATATGTTGAGTTAGTCTGTGAAAAGTTGTTATGGTAATTGACTTTATTCAAACCTGACCTATATGAGGAACTCTTTGTATTTAGGAGTTTAGTGTCACCTCTACCATTCTCCACTTCTAGTCATTGTGAATGACTACTTTTGGTTTGAGGGGAGTTGGATTTAAATGTTTTAGGGGCACTGGCTCTCCGTGACATGTCTCTATAAGGTCTAGAGAAAGATTGCCCATTACGATATCTGTGAGAAAACTTATTATTTTGTAATTTTCTGAGTGCAAAGCACCTCTGAGCAGAATGTCCAGGTCTTTCACACCATTGGCATTGAATCGTGTGTGAACCTTTATTTTGTGGAAATTTATTGTATGGCCGCTTGCTATAAGATGAATTGTTAATCTTAGTCAAATTGTTTTCTGAGTTTGTACCTATCACTTCACTATCTATTTTATGATTGAAGTTCTGAATAGTAGCAAAAGATGTTCCTGGTAAGACAGGGTTTACTTGCAAGTTATAAATTTCCTGGAATTTTTCGAGACATTCCACCATCTGATAAAAGGTTGTGGCTTTTTGTGATAGTAGATGAATTCTAAAGTGGGGCGGAATGAGATCATTGAATTTTGCGATTAGTAGTTGTTCAAGGGCTTTTTCTTCCATATCAGGAAAACGTTTTCTCACTAAATTTTCAAGCTTATTAGCAAAAATATTAATATTGACATCGGACTCAAACTTAAATTCGTTAAATTGTTGTGCTATTGCAGTTGCCGACTCTACCTTAAAGTATTTCTTAAATATATTAAATAACTCTTTTGTATTTTTGGCTTTTTGGCAAGCTGGGGAGGAGACATAAAACTTAAGAGCAGTATCTGCCAATTTTGATTTCACAAAAGCCAAAGCATGGGATTCTTCCCATTTGCTGTTCTCAATTTTAAATTTCACTTGTTCAATAAAAAAATCCAATAAATGAGGGTCTCCAGAAAATGGCGTTACTAAAGTTTTGAATGGTAATCCTCTTGTCAATCCTTTGTTAGAAGCCATTATTTTTTGTATATATATGAAACTACTATATTGGCTATAAAACTACATGTGTTGATGGCTATTTGCATATAATAAATTCACGTAGTTGAGGAGAGAGAGAGATACCTACATTTTTTTTTTTTTTTTTTTTTTTTTTTTTTAAGCCAACAATACAAAGTTCTGTTGGTTATTATTTATTTAATCAGTTATTCAAAATATATTAAACCAAAAAAAAAAATTTTCATTTGTACAAAGTTCCAGCATATCACAATTTTTGAAACAGGGAATTGTCTTATAGGTCACTTGGTATCAATCATATTCAATCACCAAAAAAATGTAATTGGTAATGTATGACTTTAAAAAAATAATTTCAGTAATTCTAGCAATAAAAATAAAATAACTTATTCAAAATAAACAATCTCTACAGTACCATTTATTCTTAAGAACAATAATCAAGTATTCCTTTCCGGCACCAAATGTGTGGTAAATAATTCATTTACTTTTTATGTTTCCATATTTTAAATTAATTTTATTAATATTTTTAATTTTCATAGCAACAGAAGTTACTTAGTGAGGATCAAAGAACCTCATGGCGTACATTGCGTTCTGGCCACTAACCCTTTTTATTCTTTGGGTCAAAAGGTCAAATATATATATCCAAATAATTTTATTTACATAAGAGAAAAGAGGAATCAATATACTTATTGGCTAGAATGCTGTAAAAAGAAAAATGCATACAAAAATAATGTTTGTAAGAAAACTAATCTGCTGCATCAAAATTAATCAATTTTATTTTCCAAACCACACTAGTAATTCCAAATTAAGTAGGATATAAAAATTAATGGTTTTTAAAATTTGAATAAGTATTCATATAAACTAATATATATATATTTATTATTAATAAGTAGGCACTCTCTCTCCAAATGATAAAATGGTCATTATTTTAAAACAGAAGCAAAACAAATCTTTCTCACCCCATGTTCTTTTCTTGAGAGCTGCTGAAACCCAACTAAATTTAAAACTGCCGGAATAACAGAAGGTGGAGTCAGAACCATCACCCTATTGGTTCTCAGCATGGTGTGATATGACATCACCACTAGGAAAGAAGAACCAATTTTTCTCCTGTGTGTGTGTTGCAGTCAAGCAAACACAACAGGGTGAGTTGAGCCAGCTGAGAGAAACAATGCATTTAAGTGCAGAAAACGATCTTATTTAACATTTAAAAAGAAGTGATGTTTTTAACATCACACTGTCCACGCTCGAATGACACCAATCGTCCTGTGTGTGTCCGTATAACAGTTTCAATTGTTTGAAAGTTTTTCCTTGAAAGAGGGACATAGTGTGGTCTGTCAAACATTTCGTGAATCATATCACCATCTTTACCTTTCACAGTAATTACTCTAAGCAAAGGGGATACTATATGACCAACGATCTGAGGTTCTGCTATATCCGAATATATGTAAAGTAATTTTAAATCAAAATTCGGGTCAGCTTCTTTAATCCCTTCAAAGTATTTAAAAGGACTATCGCGTATAGGATCCTCATTGTTAGCCAATTCGATAGGATAAAAGCCTAAAGTTTCGGCGAGTCCTGGTAATAACTTTATTCTAGCTGTTGGTTTTAATCCAATTTTCACTTTTCTAGTATGTTTGTTGTAGCTTATCTGAATTAAACCGTTGAAGTCTTGATAGTTCATCCATTTAATAATGTCTGAAGGACTTTCAAAAAATCCGAAGGGGATTTTAGTTCTTTTCATCGTTCCAATACCTGCATCATATTCGTATTCATTCCCACCGTCAAATATATTACTCCACATATGTGGATAAATCAATTCCACAAGTCCGACCTCCCATTCACCTTTCAGATCAAGAGGGGAAGGTAATCTCGTAATAAAATGTGAAATTTTATTTTCTGGATAAAATTTCAAAGAACTGTCGGAAGGTAGCGTCACGTAGAAAGACATGTTGGCGAATGATTCTCAAAAGAAATGTCGTTTCAATTTATAAATGAAATAAATTAGAAGCCAGTATCCATTGGTCGAATTTAGAAGGGTAGCCTTTATATTTCACTTTATACTCTAATCGCCCTTTTCTCATTCGCTTTTTTAAGATTTTTTCGATAGCAAAGTTCTCTTTAGGTTGAACTTTTTGAAGTTCTTCTGCGTAAAATGTCCCTAAGATAGGTTCGTTCATCAAATCCTTGATCCGGTAGACGGGCGGTTCCCGTTGCACACATTCGGTCACGACGAAGAGTTCTTCCGTCCAATTAGTTTCGTATCCTTTTTCAAAGGTTAATTTTTGTTTGGATACTCGAACCGTATCTCCCGGTTTAAACACGCAAGGCTCTCTCTTTTCATTCCCCATATCCCCGTACAGAGTAAACCACACCTCGCTTTCATTTTCCTGGGTTACTTCAGCGGGCGCCCTTTTAATACTCGAATGATAAGTATGGTTATAACTATAAAGTAATTGATCTAACACGTCTATGTAGCGGTAAGTACGACGACTGGTGAAATATTTCCACATTTTAGTTTTTAAAGTGCGGTTAAATCGTTCTACTACGGACGCTTTCGTGTTGTTAAAAGTTCTGAAAAATTTCACACCTTCCTCTTTGAGAAATTTTTGAAACTTGTTATTCAAAAATTCCCTTCCTGCATCCGTATTCAAACAGTTGGGTTTTCGTTCAGAGAAAATTTTTTTAAAAGCTTTCACAATCTCTTCACCTTTTTTAGATTTCAGAGGGATCGACCACGCTTGTTTTGAGAGGATGTCTATACAAGTTAAAATGTAGCGAAATCCATCGTTAAACTTTTGAAGAGACGTCAGATCAGCTAAATCTGCTTGCCACTGTTGATCAATTCTGGATACTATGACACGGTTCGTGGGGAATTTTTTTCGAATCGGTTTGTGAAGTGAATATGCATCTATTCCTTGTAACCATTCTCGAATTTTTTTCTTTGATAACTTGCCGCAGGCAGCACGGTGTAAGGCATCTACACCTCCAAAACTTGCAGCCGCTTTCGGGTCTCGATAAGTTTCCTCCATGGCAGCACGTATGTGAAGACATCACATTGAAAAGGATAAATTTCCCGTATCGTTTAAATTTAAAATAAAATCAACGTTAAACTTCCCACCTTCAGAAAAAATATAAAGAATCGAAAAGACAACACACATCACAAAATAAATGCAGAACACGAAAATCCCTTCCTCTCGGGACGGTAACATGACGAACACTAAATGATATTCAATCGAAAAATTCATATTTATATCTAAGATACAGTCATCAGGCTATATTTCCATAGGTCCGTGGTTTCGCGCTCGAAAACTACTGTCTTATGGAAATACTTTTACTGCAAGGTGCCGGGTTCGAACCCTAGTCAAACCTCTCTATTTCTTTCATGGTATATTCACACCCACATTCTTAAATTCAATCGACTCATTCTTTATTTCTCAATTTTAAAATTTTATAATTAATTTCTTAATTAATTTCCTCATTAATTTCTTAATTACCCTCCTAATTAATTTCCTAATGACTCACAAACAATATCCTGCTTTTTTCATTCTACCACAAAACATCGCTTTAAAACCATCGTCACCTTTTACAAAAAATCACTAATTAATTTTTTTAATTAAATTTCCTCATTAATACCCTCGTCATCTTTTACGATTAAGTTAGAGGAAGTCTCAAGGTCAATACTAAGTCATCCACACCCCTCAGGGGGTGGTGCGGCACCCGCACGGCTTGCCTGCGCACCAACGCACCCGCCGCCTGTGTTAAAACTCTCCTTTTTCCCCTACTGATATATACCCAAAGTGAATCAACATAGAGTTTCATAATGGCCCTCTCATATATCAAGTTTTGTGCAATCATACACAATAGTCCGGAGCACAGCAGAACCACCATTTGCACCAAAACTGATAGGCACCAAATATCAAGATTCAACTATATATGAAATTTTATGAAATTCTCTGTATTAATTCTTGATCTATAAATACCATAATATTTTTGTCACACAAAAACAGACAGACATTTTCTAAAAATTGTCACATCTTATTCTGGATCTCTTAAAACGGATAAATTCATCGAAAACCGGAAGTAGAGAAATTTTTTACGAATCCAACATTTTTTTTTTTTACTTTCCGAACACTATAGTGAGGAAAGTATTGTAATCATGTCAAAAATCCGAATTCGAGATTTTGATGTTTCTATACGTTTCGAGGTCCGACGAGTCCGTTTTCACTATTTTTACGATGATATATGTATGTGTGTGTGTGTATGTATGTGTGTGTGTATGTATGTGTGTATGTATGTGTGTATGTCTGTGAGTGAACACGCTAGCGTCTAAACGCTTTGTCCGAATAAGCTGAAAGTTGGTACGTATATTGTAAGTCACCATAGTACGAACCCTATACATTTTGGTGAATATAGCACTTATAGTTTTTTTACAGGGACACAAAGAAAAATTCTTTATCATTATGGCCAAGGGACCAAAATCTTAAAAGTGCGATAGCATCTAAACGCCTTATTCAATTGAGCAAAAACTTTATACACATATTATAGGTCACAGATACTCAATCTGTATAGATTTTGGAGAATCTAGCACTTATAGTTTTTTTACAGGGACACAAAGAAAAATTCTTTGCCAAATTTTTAAAAGTGTGATAGCGTCTAAACGCCTTATTAATCTGAGCAAAGAATTTGTACACATGTTATAGGTCACATTTGAACCAACTGTATAGATTTTGGTGAATCTAGCACTTACAGTTTTTTTACAGGGACACAAAGAAAAATTCTTTATCATTATGGCCTATGAGATCAAATTTTTAAAAGTGCAATAGCATCTAAACGCCTTATTCAATTGAGCTGAAAATTTGTATGAATATTATAAATCACTGTTGCACTAACTATAAGCATTTTGGTGAATTGTGGCCACCACGAGACTTTCTTCTATATTTTCTTATACAAATTCACTCAGTAACAATAATTTAAAAAAAAAAAAAAAGTGGGACTTTGACAAAATTGTGGGTTAAATCTGAAAATTTGTTTAAGTTTGTCAGAATTTATAGATTTTTACAGGGACACAACGAAAAATTCTTTATCATTATGATCTAAGGGCTCAAAGTTCAGTAGCGTTAAATAAAACCTCATGTGATATATGGAGAAAAATACTCAAACACTCTGTTATGGTTTTCTCTCTTTTGTTTGTTTAGCAACTCCTCTTTCTTTATTTTATCTACAAAACTGTTAGTTACTCAATGTTCGGAAAGTCGAGTGGAGTCACTCCAGATTTTTTTTAAATTGAATATAGAAGAAAGTTAAAATATGTTTAATTATATTTAAAATGTAGATTAAAAATCCTTACCCTTTACTTAATTTTAATACCATTTAAATTTAAACTCAAAAGAAAATGATGGAATGTGAAAAAAAGAAAAAAATATTTTTAATATATATATATATATATATATATATATATACCTTTTTTTTTTTTTTTTTATCAAATAGCAATCTGCAGCTTCGATTTTATAAACAACACTCATCTTTTTAATTATTAGAAAGGTGAGTGAATAAGTGATAATAAAAGAATCGTATAAAATTTTATGAAATAGAATAAACAGCATATTCATTGTAATTTAAAATGACTTTTTTTTTTTTCATTACATGTACGTATGATGACAAGAACTTTTTAAGGCACGTGTAGAGAAATAACCTTAAGAAAGGCTGTTCAATTACTCGAGGAAATAAAGCATAAATTTCCACCATAAAATTGTAGAAACGATCACCATAACACTAGTTTTGCATCAAAATATATCTGCTGCGTAAAAAATGGGTCATTTCATAGGTGTAACATTTATTTTTATTTTATTCATTTTTCTGCCGCAGAAGAGATGCTTTTTACTATAAACTACCATTCCAATATAGGACAACTAGCTTCCAAGGAAAACTACTCGACCTTTTATAACAAAAAACCTTGGAAGTCAAGAATTATCTTCCAAAATGACTTTCACGGAAGGCATCGTTGATTGTGCTAAATAATGATGCAACCGACTGAGTTAGTGGTAGATACAGGTGTCTACGAAGGTAACGAAGTTGTCCGTTTTTTATAACAATCATTATCTATACTTCGAACGGTAAAGAATACAACAAGAAAAAACTCACTTTCACTGGTGAGTAAAATACAATTAAAATAAGTGTCGTGCCAAAGATTATGAATTAAAGTTCTCTAATATACAGCTACATAATATACAGTTATATACAATATGGTACGTGACCCATAACATTTCTAATAACTTTTAGCTCAATCGAATAAGGTGTTTAGATGTTATCGCATTTTAAATAATTTGAGTCCATAGGCCGTAATGATAAAGAAATTTCCTTTATGTCCCTGTAAAAAACTATAAGTACAAGACTCACTAAAATTTATGTAGTTTTCGTGCTACGATGACCTATATCATACATACCAACTTTCAGCTCAATCGTTCAAAGCGTTTAGACGTTATTGTGTTCACTCACACACACACACATATCTCACCGTAAAAATAACAAAAAAGGAATTCGGTGTACCTCAAAACGTATAGATACACCAAAATTTCATAGTCGAATTTTTTTGTGATTACAATACAATAATTATATCATGTGCGGTGTTTGGGGGGGGGGGGATGCGACTTCATAATAAATTAATTTTTATTTTCTCTTACCCATAAAATGGTATAAAAAGTATTGTTTCTAATTTAAACTTTTTAAATTTAGTTTTTGCCATATTTACTCACTAGCAGGCTTTGCCCGCTTCGCTGGACACTATTTAAATGAGTTGTCAAAATCCCATATCATTATTAATAACATACATTAAAGTTCCCGCTGTGTTCGATAGAGGTTTTCCCCGCTCGCAAATTGAGGAGTCCGGGTCCCCACTGCCTTCGATAGCAACTTACTCGCTTCTAATTTCCCCTTCCCCAGCGGGTAAGTTCGAAGTTTTGCTAAATCCCGCAGATCCCATAGATTTCCCAAGACAAATTCAGCGCTAAGAAGAGGGGTCTCGAAATTGTTCCTTCGTAATCCCCCCTCCCCCCCCCCCCCCCCCAAAAAAAAAAAAAAAACGCAAATGTGTTTTTGGAAATATCTTAAAAGAAGACACATGACTGTTTTCAATACCTCTGTACCATTTTTAGTAGAGCTCTACTCAAAATTCCGAAATTTCTGTCCGTAAAACGATTTTTCTCCTCCCTCCTATACTAAACTTTTAGTTGAGATCAAACAAATGGTTCTTTATACAGGGACATCCAAGCGAATTCAAATAGATCACGTCTATAGGCGAAATTTCTGGTAAGTATAGTTTAACACCTTCAGACTGCACTAAACAAAATCGAGAGACAGAAAATACATATTTTTTGTATGCATAAAAGTATGTTTAGTGTAGGATATGCAATAAAACCATTTACCATTCGTTTATGGGTCACACAAAACAATTCGGATACATTAGGACCATACTACGCATTTGCTTAAATTGCATTTCAATTTCTGTACCCCGAAGGTAAAAGACATTATGTGCATTTTGTGGAAAGAGTTAGCACCATGTCTTTGATGTACTACAATATAATACATTTGTCATGAATAATGGAAATGGACATGGTTTTATTTTTCGCTGTCTTATCTCCTTTATTGTAAGTGGGTATTAGTGCGTAATGCCTCTACGTAAATCAAAAATTGCACATAAAGGACGTGGTGCTCTTACCACAAAATGGACAAGGTGTCTTTTACTCATTTGTATTATGTGCTTTTCATACTGTGCTAAATTTAAATATACTATGTGGCATGTATATAATTTATAGACAATATACAGGGATATACAAAACTGAGTGAGTACATTATTCTCTATTAAATATAATTAAGAAAAGTACTAAATTTTGCCAAGGAAAACTGCTGAGGAATGATAACTATTTTCTCATCTTCTCTGTTAAACAAAATACTAGTTTGGATTTAAAATTTCTATTATAATTTTTGCTATAATTTCTCGTTTTGAGGTTCCAGAAAAAAAAAGGAAAAATCAAGTTTTTAACGATTTATCTGTGTCTGTGTTTTTTATCAGCATAATATAAAAGCGCACTTGCAGAAAATTCAAACTGAGCATTTTGATTATCAAACGCAGGTTTCATAATCAAGATTCGTCAGTTTCAAGAAGTGGCGCGGGCGAAATTTGTCTGAATAATTTAGAATAAACTTTTAAATTTAAAAACAGCCTTAAATTTTATGAATGTATCTATCGGCGTGTTGAGGAGGGCGGTAGACACGCCTCGCACAGAAATGTATATATGTCAAATAAAAATGTTGTTAAACTATTTTTAAAGTATATTTATATACAACACTATTATCTTATACCTTAATTATATAATCTGTCTTTATGGAATTCAAACACAGGGTAAAGAGAAAGTTGCGTGTGTGATACATTAATTAAAAATATTTTTATGTTTGTATGCTAAAATTTAATGCAAATTTTTAGCATTCAAACATAAAAATATTTCCGCATTGCGTAATATTCAGTTTGCATTCATACAGCTATCTTTACCGAAACGGAAAAGATTTTGCTACACGTAAACTGTCTTTCCGGTAATCGACAGACTTTTTTCCTTTTGATTAAAAACGTAACGATGCATTTCCTATTTTCAGTCATGTATATGATGTTATGCATTTCGGTTCAAATGATTTTACATTCAGAGGAACGAATAGATAAAAATATGATAATAAAAATAACTTTTGCTACTGATAATTGCATTTTCATAGTTTTAAACGTAATAATTAAAATGTAAATAAATTAAGATACTCCACTGTAAGGGAAAAGCTATAATGGTTTTGTAGAATAATTTAAAAATGCAATCGAAAATGTTTTGTAATTTGTCTAAGGTGAAAGTGCCGCATAAAATGTTTATTTTTTACTTTCATACACACACACACACATATATATATATATATATATATATATATATGTATAGTATAAGTGTGTGTGTGTGTATGAAAGAAGAAAGTGTTGGATTCGTGAAATTTTTTCAAACTCCAGTTTTCGACGGATTTACACATTTCAAGACGTTCTGAATGCAAATTTGACTATTTTTATTAAATGTCTATCGGTCTGCGTGTGTATCAAAAATTTTGTGGAAGCCATATCTCACGAACCAATGAACGAAATTTAACAAAACTTGGTATTTAGTTGGACCTTAATCTAAGCTGGAACTGATTATATCTGGATCCCTCAACAGGTGTCGCTCACATCCATTTTTTTTTTCATAATTTTTAATACGGGAGTATAGGACAAAATTTCGTATAAATGTACATAATGAGAATTATTTTTAACGAATGAAAACTCTTTTAAATATAATGACCAGCGAAGCCTGCTGGTAAATAATAATTTAATAAATAATTTGTACTGAGAGACTTTTTATAAGATAGCACATTCTTGAGGTGACTACAACATACTAGTTATTATATGAAAATTGAACTTTTAAAATCTACAGGGAAATTGAACACTTTTAAAAGTAATTATTGAATAACTCTTGCTTATATTATGAGGTAGCAATAAATATATGGTAGTAGAACGTTTTTAAGTTTTTGATACCAGTAAAAAATAAATAAATAAGGAAAAAATTGCGAAATATGCAGAAGAAATTCAGAACTATGAACATGTTAAGATTTTTATTACAGGGAAACATAGAAATTTCTTGCACCAAAAGGCAGATGTTTCATGTTTCATCCCACTTTGATTTATGCACAGACAGAGAGGGGGGGAAGGGGGGGAAACCTATGTTAGTTCCCAGTTATGCTATAGGTATGTAAAACTGGTATTCGTCAACATTTTCGACCTCGGTTTTTTTTATATTTTGTGGTGTGGAGAATCGGAAAAATTACAAAATCTATATGGTGTCCGTCTGTACGTAAGTCAGTTTATTAATCTGTGTAGGGATTATCTCGAGAACGAATCATCGTAATGTAGTCGGACCAGTTTTAAAATATCGATCATGATACTGACAAGAGCCCTACTGGTTCAAAATTCTAAGTAGAAATGGATTAGGAAGGAAAAGGAAAAAAATATGAAGTGACTCCTCTCGATTTTCAGAACATTAAGTAATTATAACAGCTGTTTAAATAAATTAAAGTAAGAGAGTCTGAAATCAATGAGCTCAACCGCATAAGACGTTTATCGCTATTGCACTTCAAATAATTTGAGCGCATAGGTCATAATGATAAAGATTTTTTCGTTATGTCCCTGTAAAGATCTATAAGGGTTCGATTCACCAAAATTTATACAGTTGTTACTACGGTGACTTATAACATGCACATGAATTTTCAGCTCAATCGGATAAGGCATTTAGAAGCTATCGCACTTCAAATGACTTCAGCCCATAGGTCATAATGACAAAGAATCTTTCGTTGTGCCCCTGTAAGAAATCTATTACTGCTACATTCACCGAAATCTATACATTTCGTACTACGGTGGCCTATAGTATACGTAGCAATCTTCAGATCAATTGACCAAAGCGTTTAGAAGTTGTCATGTTCACTCTCATATGTATACACACACATACATCAACGCAAAAATAACAAAAATGAACTGAGGGGATCTCAAAACGTATAGATACACTAAAATCGCAAAGTTGAATTTTTTTCATAATTACAATACTTTCCTTACATATGTATGTTTGGAAAGTAAAAAGGATGAATCAAGTTGATGTTGGTGTGTACCGTACAACTTTATAGTCGCCGAACGGAATCATTGTTACATTTTTAAGTTTAAAAATTTAATTTTACAATAATTTTTCATATTTCCTATCCTATATTCATTGCATACACTCACAATAATATTCATATTATGAAAAATATTTTATAATCTTTTCCGTATAAGTGCCTATAATTCATTTCTTTTACAACATCAGTTCAGTTGTAGTCTTTTTACAACAACTTATATTCTGATAAATGATAATAACAGTTTTTTTTTTTTTTTTTTAATTCTGTTGCTCATTGCTTTAGTCGGATATGGATGTTTATTTTACTGTAATAATTTGGGTAAGTATATATTCATCATGACTACAAAGAGAAAACAAATTTCTGCTCTATTAAGATAAAAAGTCTTTCAAATATGTTTTCAAGTCGACCCGATTTGTTGAAAACTAAACCCAACCCGCAGTAAAAGAAATCCAATCAACCCGACTTATACCCGATCTGCAAGAGAAAAAAATTTAGTCGACCCGACCCGACCCGACGTTCGGGTTCGGGTAAAATCAGGTTACCCGACCCGATGCAGGACTCTAGTTTATGTACAAGGACACTCAAAAAATGCCAATGCATTGTGTTTTAGGACCGACATTTAAATAAATTACATTTAAATAACTTTCTACTGCAAAATTCATAAAAATTTGACATTTATTATTAATATGCTAAACTAATGTTTTGTATGTAATAAGTTATAGTTAACCTACCAATTTTCAGGGTTGCACTAAAATATGCAGCTACATTAAGGGCTGCAATTAGAATCTAAGGGCTGCATTTTCTATTGCGTTCAGCATTTTTAACACTTTTCAATGATGCTTAAGAGTGATTAGGAATTCAATTAGTCTATCTGTATACCCTTCAGTTCTTCTGTCTGTCTGTTGTATGATAACGTAGGCAAAGAACGTTGAAAGTTATGCGATACAAGTACGTACAGTTGCAAAGTGTTAATAATCAATGCGCACAGCAATAATTTTTCATTCTTGTGATTTTATGTTGTACACTGAAGTTTTGTTTATAATTAAATATATTATTAATTTTTTATATAACATTTATTTCTCTGAGATATCTTTTCAATAATAAGGTTTGCATTCTATCATAGAATTTTAATACACTTTTTTTACTTTCTTCATATTCAATAGAAGAAACTATTGGATTCGTAAAAATTTTCGACCACGGGTTTTTGATGAATTTACACGTTTTGTGAGCTGTAGAACACGATTTGACCATTTTTGGAAAATGTCTGTCTGTCTGTGTGTGTGTGTGACAAAATTTTCTGGCGTCTGTATCTCAGGTACTACTGCACAGAATTTCATACAAATTGGTATATAGTTACACATTGACATAAATTAGTGCCTATCAACTTTATTAAAAATTGTCCAACAGCTTGCGTTGCCATTCCGCTTTTTCTAAATTTTTAACATGGTTGTATAGGACAAAATTTTGTATAAATGTGAATAAGGAGAATTATTTTTTAATAATCATTATGAAATTTAAAAGAATTATTTGAAATAGAGATAGTCAACTGGGAAAAAAAATTAGTGTATGTAGGAGCCTCGCCTCCCCTCCTGGGGGGGGAGTCCCCCCCCCCCCAATCAAGGGGAGTAAATTTTCATTATTGGTATCTTACAAAAGGGCTCGCCAATACCTTTAAAACGAATGGTCGAACCCTCGATCTGCGATAATTTAAAATATAGTTATCGATTTTTTTCTTTTTTAACAAAAAAAGAAAAAAAAAATGTAATAGTGAGAATAAAATTGACTTCTTTTGGATATTTAGTGTTATACCACTTCTCAAACATGGAAATCGTCTGTATTATCATGGAAGATAATCTTTTAAAATAATAATTTTAATAATTATTTTTACTGAGTGAATTTGTATAGGAAAATATAGAAGAAAGTCATGTGGTGGCCCCAACATACTAGTTTATAACATAAATTTATGACTACTTTAATGCGGGTCGAAGGGTCAGAAGCTGCGAGTTCATGTTGCATTGCGAGTCATGTTACACATGCGGGTCAAGTTTACCTGACCCGTGCAACCAGTGTGGCATTTAACTTCACTTCTTTACGGTATTTTAATTCATACATTTTACACATTTTAATGAAATTTCTGCTAGCATTACTGCCCTAATACTTGGCTCAATTCTTCATCAGTCACATGAATCATGTGTTTAAGGATCCCAAGATTTGGGGGGCCTTTTTTATATTTATTGCTTTTTAATAGTTAATTATCAAAAATAGAGTTGAACTTGTCATTTATTGTCTTATTTGCTTCATTTAGAAAGTCAGTATTTCGTTTTTAAAGATGTAGAAAATATTTATATTGGTCTGTTATCTAAGAAAATATCAGAGTCAGGAATCGATATCTCAATTACAAAACGAAAATACATAGATTTTTTAAGAATATAATCGTGTGAAAATATCATCATGTTGAATTCATTTTTATTTATAGTCTTAAAAAAAGAACGGAAAATCACGAAATTCACATAGATTATTAACACTTTCTAACTATACGTAAACTGCATCGTTTAACATTCAATGTACTTTGCTTATATGAATATAGAACGGACAGACAGAAGGACTGAAAAACAGATAGGCTAATTGAATTTATAATCACTCTTAAATATTTCTGGAAAGCGCGTGTAACACAAACGGAAATGCAATTCCAGCAATTTCCAACTGTAGCCCTTAATGCATCTGAATATTTTAGTGTAGCTCAGTATATCTTAACGCTAAACATACCATATTCAATAGAAAACATTTTCTTAGCAAATGATCAATAAAGGTCAATTCTATTTATATTTGTGCAATACAAAAATACGATATATAAAAATACCCCTCATAAAACGCAATGCATCGGCATTTTTCAGGTGTCTTTGTACACAAACTAATTTTGCCATTTATACCATTTTAAATAAGAAACTTGCCATAGTGAACTTGAATAACCTGTATCATTTTATGGAAATTCTGAAAATATTTACGGAGTCTAAAGGTAGACAGGCTGACCGATAGACAGACAGAAAGACAGACAAATAAACTAATTCAAATCATAATCATTCTTAAATATTGCTATAATGTGATAAAAACGCTTAATAAAAACGAAAATGCAATTCCAATCATTTCTAATTACAGTCTTTAATTTATCAGAATATTTTCGGTATAACTCGATAAACCTTAATTCTAATCATACTATATTCTATAGAAAACATTTTAATCGGATAATAAATGTCAATTCCATTATGATTTGTGCAAAATAAAGGTATTAAAATATGTATCATAGAAATTTTTTCAAAACGCAATGCTTTGGAATTATTTTGGGTGTCTCTGTACACAAACTATTGGTGGTACTTACCCATTTTCAATAGGGAACGTCCCATATTGAACTTGAATAACATAAATCAGTTTCAAGAAATTCCATGTATATTTACTAGAGTT
Organism: Salticus scenicus; assembly: GCA_963930645.1. NCBI lineage: Eukaryota > Metazoa > Arthropoda > Arachnida > Araneae > Salticidae > Salticus > Salticus scenicus. The sequence continues at coordinate 208,373,529 of OZ005654.1, forward strand.
AGAGCGCGGACAGACAGGCAAGTCAAAGTCATAAATATCTTTCAACTTTATTGGAAATTGTTAAAAAGAAAAGAAAATGTTTAACCACACACATTTAAAATCAACTTAATAATAGAAAGTTTATTTTGGCGGTACGATAACACTGCTCTATAAAAAAAAAAAAAAAAAAAAAAAAAAATTCGAGATCTGATACTATTCTTGCTGATTCTTGCGTAAAATGACCTCCTGAATCCGAATATGACTCCCATTTTGCCCAGTCACCCACTGTTTTCTAAATACACCACTCCCTCCCTCAATTTTTTCCCTGTTCGATAATTTTATGACCATGAATTTGATTTCAAGAATGAAAAATAATTGATTTAACACTTAAAAACAAAAATATATAAAGTTTAAAAAATAACCTTAATAACAGATTAAAATAATCTGGTGTGTCACTCACACGACTTTCTCTTACCCTGAAATTTAATACTATAAATACAGGTTGCAGATTAAGAGGTAAGATAACGAGAACTGTCATGTAAACCTATGCTAAACAATTCAAATTAGGCTTCAAAAGAGTTTTATACGATAATTAGTTCTGTGTGAGGGGGGCGGTAGCCTCCCTCAACCCCCCGTTTCATTAATGCATCTACATTTATGTAGAATTTAATTCGGTTATTAAAAAATAATTCTGTTTTTAAAAAATAATTTATTAAAATTATTTAAAAAAAATTATTTTTTATGATAATGCAGACGATTTCCATATTAGAGAGGTAGTGTAACACTAAATATCCAAAAAAAGTCCATTTTACTCTCAATATTTAAAAAAATATATATATATATATATATATATATATATATATATATATATATACGATTTTTTTTTTCTAAGTTTTTTTTTCGTTAAAATTCAAGAATGAAAAATAATTGATTTAACACTTAAAAACAAAAATATATAAAGTTTAAAAAATAACCTTAATAACAGATTAAAATAATCTGGTGTGTCACTCACACGACTTTCTCTTACCCTGAAATTTAATACTATAAATACAGGTTGCAGATTAAGAGGTAAGATAACGAGAACTGTCATGTAAACCTATGCTAAACAATTCAAATTAGGCTTCAAAAGAGTTTTATACGATAATTAGTTCTGTGTGAGGGGGGCGGTAGCCTCCCTCAACCCCCCGTTTCATTAATGCATCTACATTTATGTAGAATTTAATTCGGTTATTAAAAAATAATTCTGTTTTTAAAAAATAATTTATTAAAATTATTTAAAAAAAATTATTTTTTATGATAATGCAGACGATTTCCATATTAGAGAGGTAGTGTAACACTAAATATCCAAAAAAAGTCCATTTTACTCTCAATATTTAAAAATATATATATATATATATATATATATATATATATATATATATATATATATACGATTTTTTTTTTCTAAGTTTTTTTTTCGTTAAAATTAAAAAAAATCTATAACTTTGTTTTAAATTATCACAGATTTATAATTTAACCATTCGTTTTAAAGGTATTCGCAAGCTCTTTTGAATGATACCCATCATGAAAATTTACTCCCCTCGAGGGGGGACTTCCCCCCCAGGGGGGGAGGCGAGGCTCCCACATTCACAAAAATTTTTTCCCAGTTAACTATCTCTATTACAAAAAATATATGTTCGTTTCATTTGGTTTAGTGCAGTCTATAGACGTTAAACTCTACTTACCTGCAATTTCCCCCATAGACGTAATGTATTAGAATTCTCTTGATTGTCCCTGTACACGAACCATTTGCTTGATCTTAACGAAAAGCTTACTGTAGCATCCCTATATGATACACATTTAGAATACCAAGTTTGAACTTTCTGCCACCTTATGGGTAAGAGAAAGTAAAAATATAAGATATGTAATGCATAATTTCAGTGGCAAATCCCCCCCCCCCCCCCCCAAAAAAAAAAAAAAAAAAAAAAAAAAAAAAAAATCTGTCCCTTGTCCCAAATATCTATGTTTTAGAATTTTCCAACTCTAGCCCCTCAGAATATATTTAACGGTTAAAATAATCCTCCCCCCTCCTAAAAATCAAATTTATAGCCATAAAATCACCGAAAAATGATAAAAATAGGGGGTCATTCCTAAAAAACGGTGGGTGATAGGGCAAAATGGGCGTCCTATTCAGATTCAGGTGGTCATTTTAAATTAGAATATGCTGAAATGGTGTCAGAGACAATTTTTATGCCGAGCAGTGTATTTAAAAATAGCACTTATAAATTTAATTCTGTTTATTCACTTATAAATTTAAATATTAAATTCACTTATAAATTTAAATATGTTTCCGTAAGAGGCACTTTAACAACTGTTGTGTCTATAGAATTAAATTTTCTGGATCAGGCTCTGCCCAGGAACAATACAATGAACATGAATGTATGGGCGTATGGCGCTTTTGAACGTGAATGCAAGTCACATTTGAGTGTTTCTTTAAAAAATTATGAGAATTCTTAAAAGACTATTGCTTAATAAAAACGAATAACATTATTAATCAGAAACTCTTTTCGCCAACTGAATTTTGAGAAGGATTAAAACGAAATTGCTTCAGACGTTTTAAAGTCACATTAATAATTCATTAGAAACATGATTCTGTAATATTCTTATTTATGATTAAGAATTTCGAAATGGTTATCATTGATGAGGCTAAAAGAAGGTACATGAACAATTAAATAATAATAATAAAATCTTTAATAGAATTATAGTATAATTAATGTAATAACATGATACTTTTTATAAACATCTGTGTTTTCTCAAGTATTTTTCATTTTCATATTATAATCATAGGTATTTAAAATAAAAGTTTCAATTCATGAAATCATTTTTGGTGTTCAGAACATAGCATTTAATATAATAATATAAAATTAAAGACAATTCGGTGTTTTCTTTTTATAATATACTACATTTGGAAATACAAAATAATTTCAACCCTGAGGACTCTTCTATACTTCTCTTTTTTTTTTTTTTTTTTTTTTTTTTTTTTTTTGCGTTTCATTTCAAGATTATGAAATTAGTTGTTTGTCACATAACAGTATTTGAAATTCATGAAGAAGAAACCAGAATTTCTTTCGAAATTCCAAGCACGTTCGCTTTCCATGTACATAATTGTCAAGGCATTGTTTGCATTAGTTACTAAAACAACTTTTTTTTTTCTTTTTTTTTCCCGTTTCTTTCGCTTTTTAACCACTACTTTTAGAGCTGCGGTAAAAACAGGAGCTTTGTGTGCGCAGAACTTGACAATACTTGACATACGTATGCTAATAAAGCATTTTTTTTTTTTTTTTTTTAGATGACAACATTACTGTTAAATTTTAGACGTTTTTATCCGAGAGAGATTCCTATGTTCTCAAGAAAGATGGAGATACTATTTTGTACTGTTTAACCTTTGGAAATATTAAACGGCTCGAAAGGAAAGACCAAGAAATGAGGAAGGGTATGCGCCCGTGAATTAAAAAAAAAAAAAAAAAATGCACAAAATTGCGAGTTTGTATACAATATTAGTGACGTACACTCCTTCTCATACTTATAAGGACACTTTACATTTTGAAATAACTAATGGAAAACTAATTGTGAACAAGATTATACTAAGTGCACTTGTATATCTAGTATTTTAAAAACCAAAACTGTTATAATTGTTTTAATATGAAACAAAATTAATAAAAAATAATGCAAAATATTTTTTCTCCACGTTTTTAGATGTTCATAAATAAAGGGACAATCAAGATTTTTTCATTTTGTTTAACTTACTAGCGGATAAATTACAGTTGACATGCGAATTCGTTAACTACTGGACTAGATAAATTCATATATAAGCCTTCAATTTTTCTTGGACGGACATTACTTATAATTCCTCGAAAAAAAGAACGTTCGTGAAGTGAAGTATGATAAATATATTTTTTAAGTGGAAGGATTATTTCAATCCGCCGAATTTCTAATGAAATTCGAAGATCTAAAATTGTTGAAGGAAATGTGATCAAACGTTCGATAGGAGGCTGGTTCGATAGGAGAGAGATCTGATGCAAAATCAGAGTTGTTTTACAGAGATCGAATACTCATAATTCCTCTTACTGTTCTACTCATAATGACTGCTGCTGAATTTGCTCGTAATTTTTAACGAAAGGTTGGGGTCCACATTTATGCATGTTTAACATAATTAATAATATGTTAAAATGAATAAAAAACCTGTAATAATCAATAAGCATTTAATGGGGGAAAGAACGTCTGTGTTAAAGTTGAATAAAAACAAAATTAAATGGTAAAATGTTGCATTTTCGGATGAAAAACGTTTTATTCTTGATTAATCAAATGGTTTTAACAGTTACTGGCACGATCTGAAGATAGCGAAAGACAGAGCAGATTTTTTAAAGGCAGATATGAATCGGGCATTTTAAAGGTGGTCTATGGTGCTCTGAGGAGCTGTTTCTACTGAAGGCAAAATGAATTTAGTAATTTTTCCTATTATTATGAACATCAAGAGAATATCCGCAAATTTTATACTTGGAATTCTCAGATTTTTGTTAAATTTTGGGGGGTAATAATATTTTTTTTTTTCAACAAGACTTACGTTTTTGCTCTACTTCTAGAGCAATAGGAAATAGTTTGAAGAAAAAAACTTCTGTATTATTGCCTTTCCCGAGGCCTAAAAGTTGAAAAAACCGTAACTTCTCATATTAGAAAAGTGCATGCAAGTAGAAAGCAATTTTAAATAGTTTAAATGTATTCAGAATATAATCTATGCTGTATGAAATGGTATTGAAATTGAATATTAAAGAATATATATATATATATATATATATATATATATATATATATACCAGAGAAAATGTCTGACTGTTTCACCCTAAAAAGAGACCCAAAAAATATTAATTTAAAGAATAATTGAAAATAAAATACTAAGATTCGAGCTGTCCTTATAATTGTGAACACCTGAAAAATGCTTTTTTTTTTTTTTTTTTTTTCGTATTTAAAGTTTTTTAAGATAGAAAAACGATAAAACTTTTTAAAATCGTATATTAATGAAATTCAAATTAATAAAGAATGTATTTGTTTAAATAATAGTGTTCAGTGTTTAGTTAATAGAGAAAAACGGGTGTCCTTATAATTATGAGGAGTGTATATTGAGTTTTCAAGGTAGGTTATCTCAATTGGTAAATAAATAAATTGAAAAAAAAAATAATAAATTTACCTTATTTATTTAAAATTTACTTGTGGGCACTATTAAAAGGGAAAAAAAAGTATAGTATTAATTAATGCAATATTTCAAAAAATATTTAAAGTGAAATATCTTCTTCTTTTTTTTCTTGGTAAATTTCAATCCAACGTTTTCATGAAATTTTCATTTAAAATATAAGACAGATAATTGTGGTTTACTTTGCTTACAATTCGAAGCTTGTCAACTATTTAAAGCCGGTGAAATGGAGCTTTTTCAATAGCAATAACATTATTATCACTCAGATCATGCATCTTTGACGTTTCTTCCATAGCTTTGATTTTTTATGCTATTTTATATAAAGGTATTTTGAAGTAGATGTCTGCACGGGCCGAAATTTTGAGGCCCAGCCCCAGCCCGGCCAGTACGAACGCTTTACTTACCCGGCCCGGCCCGGTATGATATCGAAAAATTCGGCTCAGGCCCGGCCCGGACAAAAAACTATAAAATCAGGCCCGACCCGGCCCGGTCCGATTAAAAAATATGTAAAAAAAAAATGCATGCCTTTCTATGAAAAAGATTTTTAGTATGTGTTTTGCAGAGGTTTTATATAGCCAAGCAATAGAATGTTCTTTAACAAAACTGCTGAACTTTTACAAGATAATTATATATAAACTGAAGTTCATTATTAAAGACGTACAGAACAAGGCACAAAGACAGACAGAAAGTCAAATCGAAAATATTAGCATTATTCAAACAATATAGGAAGGAATTCAAAATGGTTAATTTAATACTATTAAAAATGCACTTTCAACCATTTCCTCTTATAAACCGTAATGTATCCGAATCTTTCAGGTGATCCGGTATCCGGTAAATAAAACTGTCATGCTAATCCAACCATATTTAATAGAAAAGATGCTTTTGCACATGCTAAAAATGATGCTACTTTCATCCAGTGCGTTGGTGAAAAGAAAAAGGAGCCTTAGAGAAAAAGTTACAGCAGAAGGATTTTTATAGATTTCATACCACCCAAACTCTACAGACCATAATACACAAAGCCTTATATAGTTATATACAGTAACATATCTCATTTCATTGTTTGTACATGTACGCAAACTAGTAGTGACAAGCATACTCTTTTGAATAGAAACCATCTAATATTACTTTAAATAAAATACATTAATTTCGAGACGTGCAAAAAATATTTGCTGAAAATCAGATCGTGAACAGACAAACTGATAGACAATTAAATTGAAGTTACAGACATTTTCTAACAAAATAAAATTTTATGTACCATACGAGCCTGTAAAATTATATAAAATAAATGACTGAAAAAGTGTTTTATTATTTACCTTTTTCGTTGATTAACGAGGAAACTAGAAAAAGATTCGGGCCGAGACGGCCCGGAAAAAATTTACTCCAGGCCCGGCTCGGTCCGGTCCGAGCCTGCAAAAAATTTTTAAGCCCGAGCCCGACACGGCGCGAGAGCAAATCGAAAAATTCGACCTGAACCCGGCCCGAGGGCCTGGCCGAGCTCGGGCTCAGGCCGAGAGACTGGCGAGTGCAGACGTCTATTTTGAAGTCCCATGTCCCATCGGGTCACAAACGGTTAAGCGAAGTCTGAAACGCTCCCCAGTTTTTTTTTTACTCTTTAGAAATTTCTTTCTCATTGGAATTAATGAAATGAATAAATTTCTAGGATTTACGGCTACTATTTTAATGAAACATTCAACAGGCTATTGCAGATAGTTTATTCACCTCTCATGCATATGTGTGTGTGTGCACGCAACGTCGTTGCCATCATGATCGTTGCAAAAGTCGCTCTTAGGTTTGTGTTCTAGAGGTTTTCTCTATTCGTGTCCAAAATTAGAATCATGCTCATGCACATACTGATAATCTATTTCATAATACCTACTAATTTTCATTTATAAAATGTCAGCAGTAATTTTTTATTATTTATAATCCTCAAAAGTACATGAATGTGAAATTATTTATAAATAATTAAGAATAAAAAGTGAGCAATAATAATTTTATTTTTTTATTTATTTTTACAAATAATTTTTAATCCTTGTAAAATAATGCTTAAATATTTATAAAAATGTGAGCGAAAAATATTAATATTTCCATAAAAGTGATTTTGCATTCTTATAAAGCACATTTTAATAATAATAATAATTAAAAATAACACTTATTTAAAAAAAATAAAATGCCCTTTTCTTAATGCACTAAAAAGAACTAAATAACTTTTTCAGCTGAGTACCGCCGATCTGAATACTTGCATTTTACTACTATTCCAATAAAATTGCACCTCAAAGGAAGAAAAGGGCGGCTCAAACCATTTTATACTAAAATTTCTAATCTGGCTAATTTCAGCTCATATTTGCATAAATCCATAATTTAAAATTTTCACGAAATTTTGGTATAAAATGGTTTGAGCCGCCCTTTTCTTCATTTGAGGTCCAATTTTATTGGAATAGTAGTAAAATGCAAGTATTCGGATCGGCGGTACTGAGCTGAAAAAGTTATTTTGTTCTTTTAGTGCATTAAGAAAAGGGCATTTTATTTGTTTTTTAAACAAGTGTTATTTTTTATTTTTGTAATATTTTATAATTTTTATATTCTTGATGCGCTACCTAGATTAAAATCGCTGTTGCTAAATTACACTTCTTGGTGAAAAATGTTAGGTGTGCTTCAACGCAAAAATTTAAGAAATCGCCCAGGAGGATCTATAAATAAAACTGATTTTAGTACACCGTATATTAGCATCGTAAACTATATTAGCATTTTATCAATGTGTAAAAAAAAAAAAAAAATTAAAGTGATAATGACGTCAATTTTTGTGAGATGCATAATTTATTTTTTAATATTCTTTATTGTTCACGTTTAGATAAATGTATTTATTTTCTTGCCGGAAAAAAAAAAAAAACTCGTAAATTTTTTGGCAACAATTAAATTATGGATAAAACTTAAATGGCTAATTTTTTGCTATTATTAGCTTATTATTTCCATATTTTTATTAATTAAAAGAAAACTAATCAGAAATTCGAAAATCTGACAGTGATAAATTGTAGTGTCAGATATGACTAATATTTTAGTGAAAATCCGAAGTCTTTAGGTGGTCTGATTGCTGAGATATAAGCAAAAAGATGTGACACAGTCGCACAAACGCCGGTAACAGACAGAGCGGGTATAAGAAAAGGTCTTTAAAAAAGTTAGTCTGTATTTATTTAATTCAATGTTCGACTTTAGTGTGTTAACTAGACTAACTACGTAATTTAAAACAACTATACATATATATTAAAAAAAAAAAAAAAAAAAAAAAATCAAAACCACAAAACAATACACACAGTGTGTGTGTGTATGCATAATACTTTAATAGATAGATAGATTGGCAAAGAATTTTTTTTTACTTATTTCATTCTGTTTAATCTCATTTAAAATGTCATTTTTCTGACATTTCGAGGGTTGTAAATTGCAATGGGTTAAAAACCACACAATTACAATTATATTTTCTCATTAGTGTGATCCGAGAGATTAATTTGTGTGACATTTTATTTTGTGGTTTTTGTCCCATAAGAGAGTTATTCACTCTTCAAATATAAAATCCAAATTTTACGTTTGAAAACGTAATATAAAATTTTTGAATTACGTTAATTCAAGCGTAAAATTTTTACTATAAAAAATTCTAAAAATTTTTATATTTGATCTTGAACTTTGACCTATTGTGATCATTTTAGTTATTAAGTTACAGCAGTGTAAGTAAGCCTGTGACACCTTTACCTTATATACTTTAATACTAATATCACTACTCTGAAAAAAAAAAAAAAAAAAAAAAAAAAATAGAGGTCTGATACCATTTTTGTTGATTCTTATGTAAAATGACCTTCTCAATCCAAATATGACTCCCATTTTGCCCAGTCACCCACCGTTTTCTATAAACATCACCCCCTCCCTCAATTTCTTTCCCGGTTCAATAATTTTACGACCATGAATTTGATTTGAAGATTGAAAAATAATTAATTTAACACCTAAAAACAAAAATTATAAAGTTTAAAAAATAACATTAATATAACAGATTAAAAAAATATTATATGTAATGCATAATTTCAGTGGCAAATCCCCCCACCCCAAAAAAAATTTTTTTCCCTTGTCGCAAATGTCCATAGAATTTTCCAACTCTGTAACCCATCAGAAGATATTTAACGGTTAAAATAATCGTTCCCCCTTCCTAAAAATTAAATTTATAGCCATAAAATCACCGAAAAATGATAAAAATTGGGGGCCATTTCTAAAAAACGGTGGATGATAGGGCAAAATGGGCGTCCTATTCGGATTCAGAAGGTCATTTTACATAAGAATATGCAGGGCCCGATTAACCTTACAACTGAGGGGAAGCACAAATCCATTTGCGGACCCCCACTGACTGCTTGGTCTAAAGACTCATACAAACATCTCGAAAAATTTATGAAGTTTCCATTAAATTTTGTAGTTACCTCGAATTGAGGACAAGTAAATTCACTTAATTTTTGTACCAAAATATAAACTGGTGCAACCTATATTCATGAAATTATTCCATCACAAATGAATGTGTAAAAGTCCATTAGCATATTTCCCAATCTAGAAATGATAGTTGTGCAGTAAGGTGTACTGTGACTTTTTATAATCAGACAACGCTTTTAGACCACAAGCTTACAATTCGGGGCCCTTTTTTTGATAGATTGGGGCCTTTTTAAAAATTTCCAGGGGAAGCACATGCTTCTCATGCCTATTGGGTAATCAGGGCCTGAGAATATGCTGAAATGGTGTTAGAGGCAATTTTGTAAAATTAGCACTCATAAATTTAATTCAAAGAGATTTATGCCAAAATATAAAGGTCTGATAATCCCATTTTAACCACGAGAACGACTTTTGATGACCTCTATAATATCCAAAATTAATAATAGAGAAAAAAATAAAAGATGTTTTAAACATCTCTCATACGTGACTAAAAGGAATACAAGTATATCAAAACGAATCAAAAATAGTCACTCCATGAATCTATATGGATTGACCTTTTTAAGAAATCCAATACATTTTACTTGAGTGTATTTATCTGAAAATAGATATTATATACAAAATATTCACTTTCAAAACAAGTAATATACACAACAAGAAGAAATGACTGCTTTTTGTAAGAAAAACGAGCTATTAAGATAATGAATGTACTGGCAAAGTTCTATTAATGAAATGGTATAGTAGAGTAACAACTTCCATTACCCGACTACCGTAAGTAATGCCTTAGGCGCTAACATGTACAGTTTTTTAACACCACTATTTCTTTTTTTAAAAAATCATCAATTTTAATAGTATAAGACTGCTAAAATATATGTTAAAAAATTCCATTAAATATTTCCAATAACAAAAAAAAAAAAAAAAAAAAAAGTACAAAATATCAGCTATGGTAATTGGAGTATACTTTATTCTGCCCAAAAAATTCGATATCGAGTTTTCACCTGATTTACATGTTTTAACGTCTCCTGAGTCCAAAAACGTTGTTTTCGGCAATTGGTCAAAGTGTGTGTGTGTGTGTGTATGTGTAATCTTCTGACTACCATATCTCTGAAACTAAAGATAGAACGATGAAACTTCCGAATTGAGACAGGTCTGGTGTACACTGCAGAAAAAAAAAAAAAAAAAAAAAAAAAAAAAAAAAAGTTAAAAGTACAGGAAAAATCTGGCAGCTGGGATGCCAGTACTTTTCTGTCAAATATACAGTTTAAAACCGTAAAATTGTATCACTGACATATATTTTACACAGGAATCCTGTAAATCAAACAGGTTTTTTGTTAAAAGTACAGTTTTGTCCTGTATATTTGACGGAGAAATACTGGCACCCCAGCTGCCAGATTTTTCCTGTACTTTTAACGGGTTTTTTTTTAAAGTGTACAGGTAACAGATGATTCTTTGAACTTATGCTAAAAATCGGAAAACCGGAAGTGAGATCGTAAATACGTATCCCAAAAACAGCTCTAACAATTTTCTTCAAAGTTGCTATATAAACACTCTATTCGATGTCCTTTCGTATGAATTAGTTGGTTAGTTCAGAAAAAATCTGATATAAATAGCTCAAAATTTCAGGTCTCGCAAGTGCGGTTTTTTTAAAAAACGGCTTCACAGAATTTTTTCAGACTAGCCACATTAACTCTCCTTTGGATATCCTTCCGTATGTTATTGTTGTTTTCCGTTCGATAATTGAGTATGGCAAGTTTTGGTGAAAGTCGGTAACTCAAACACAGCTCTAAAGATTTTCTTCAAAATTGCTACATAAACCCCTTTTACATATCCTTTCTTATGTATTACGTAGTTGCAACAGGAAAATTAACAGTCTTCCCTGATTAGGTCGGTCAGTTTTAGATTTCGGAAACTGGTGTTTCAAAAAGCGACTCTACCGATTTTTCTTCTTTTTTTAACTCGTCATGTAAACTCTATTTTATGTATCTTTACACTTGTGTCAGCTTTTTCTTACACGAAAATTGTTAGGTGTGTAATTTGTTAGATCACTTTTATGTCCTCTGATCACAATATCTGCAAAAAATGCATATAATACGCATAATAGTGGGTAATGAATTCGTGTGGTTGTCTCACGCCAGATTTTTTTTTATAGCTGGATTGGACACGTTTCTTTGGAATACCACAGGGCACATACAGAAATATTCTGGTAAGCATAAGTGCGCTCTGACACACTCCTTGAGAAATGCTGAACTAGACAGACGGTTTGCCACTCCTTTTTGTAAATTAATCTCTTTTTCAATTCTTACTATTAGTTCACACTCTCCCTATATATATCTTGTACAAATCTTGCAATCGATTTTTAACTAACTTCCCGACTAGCTAGAAATTTGAAACTTTCAGGATTGCTCAGAACACGGTGACAACACAATACTTCGAAGTCCAATTTTCGAATTTTTGATTAGTTTTCTTATAATTAATTAAAATATGAAAATAATAACATCCTAATAGCGTTATTATAGCCATTAAAATATTACCTATAATTTAATTATTGGCAAAAAAAATTTACGAGTTCATTTTGTTTCGACATAAAAATAAATACATTTAATTAAACGTGAACATTAAAAAATTATAAAAAGTCAAATTATGCAGCTCACAAAAATTGACGTCATTATCACTTTAAAAATTTTATGCACATTGATAAGAGTTCTATGATTCACCAGAAAATTTAAAACATGGTATATATAAAAAGTTTTTTATTATTTTATAATTATTTTTATTTCATTTTTCACGCGCGCTTTTTATTTCCTAATTCAAAATTATTAAAAAAAAAAAAAAAAAAAAAAAACTTTTTTGATAGTGTTTGTAAGTAGGAATTGACTGAAAAAATTTTTCTCTCCCCCCCCCCCTTTTTAGTTATTATTTCTGCTTGCTACTCTTTCTTCGGCTACTCCTTGGCGTCAAACGGCGATGTAGCGCCTAACGACAAATTTTATTTTTAAATTTTATTCATATCTGAAACGGCTAAGATAGAGATTTCAACTAAATCCGCAATAAAGGTAATTGATAAAACCATAGAGCTAAGACAAAACCATGTAATCCCTGATTTGGGATTTTAAACGGAATCGGAAAAATGTATGATGTAGGGTAAGTGTAACCTCACCTTAGACTTTATCACTAAGTTAAGCTGAATTTGGATCTAATAGTCATCATATTTGCTTGTTTTAACCTATGTTTGTTATATATTTAGCCTTAGGAAATCAAATAAAACACGAAACAAAGATAGTTTCAGAAGTTTGAAAAACTGCTTACATTACATTTCCACTCTTTGACAGAGTGCCAATATTAAGCTTCAGAAATTTGCCATTGGTGTTCTTGTAAAGTAAACATAATAATTTTTGGCAAACTAACTACGCTTTATATGTAGATTTTGAATATAACTTCAAACTTATTCTATTTATTAATTTTTGGTTGTTTAACCATCCGTGATTATACTTACCATAGAAATTTTGTAAGTGGAGCTAGTATAACCTGCATGGTTTTACTTGCTTCAAATACTTGCTTCAAATTTTAATGCTTCAGTTGCATTATTTTAGTTTCTTCTATAAATAAGAAGAAAGTATTGAATTCGTGAAAATTTTCGAACTCCAGTTTTTGTTAGAATTCCGCGTTTTGAGATGCCCTGAACATGATTTGATGATTTTCGAAAATATCAATCTGTGTGTGTATCAAAAATTTTGTGGACGTTGTATCTCACGAACCAATGAACAAAATTTAACCAAACTTGATATTTAGCTTTGACCTAAACTGGTGCTGATTACATTTTGGGAAATATCGCTCAACACGTGGCACTGTCATTCTATTTTTGTATAATTTTTAATATGGCAGAATTGGACAAAATTCCGTATAAATATACATAATGAGAATTACTTTTAACTTTTCAAAGGGAAATCTGGATAAAATATTTATAATAGTGATAGTCAACCAGAAAAAAAAAAAGTTTGCATATAGGATCAACTCGTTTCCCCTATGGGGAAGGTACCCCCTCCCCCAGTTATATATGATTAAAATGACTCGTAAATATCTTTAAAACGAATGGTTGAACCGATCTATATGATAATTAATTTGAAAGGAAGTTATTGATTATTACTTTCCGAGCACTATAATGAGGAAAGTATTGTAATCATGTCAAAAATCCGAATTTGAGATTTTGTTATTTCTATACATTTCAAGGTCCCCTGAGTCCGTTTTCACTATTTTTACGATGATGTATGTATGTGTGTGTGTCTGTGAGTGAACACGCTAGCGTCTAAACGCTTTGTTCGAATAAGCTGAAAGTTGGTACGCATATTGTAAGTCACCATAGTACGAACCCTATAGATTTTGGTGAATCTAGCACTTATAGTTTTTTTTACAGGGAAACAAAGAAAAATTCTTTATCATTATGGCCTATGGGACCAAAATCTCAAAAGTGCGATAGCATCTAAACGCCTTATACAATTGAGCAAAAAATTTATACGCATATTGTAGGTCACAGATACTCAATCTCTATAGATTTTGGAGAATCTAGCACTTATAGTTTTTTAACAGGGACACAAAGAAAAATTCTTTATCATTATGGTCTATGGGGCCAAATTTTTAAAAGTGTGATAGCGTCTAAACGCCTTACTAATATGAGCAAAACATTTGTACACCTATTATAGGTCACAGTTGCACCAACTGTATAGATTTTGGTGAATCTAGCACTTGCAGTTTTTTTACAGGGGCACAAAGAAAAATTCTTTATCATTATGGCCTATGGGACCAAATTTTTAAATGTGCGATAGCATCTAAACGCCTTATTCAATTGAGCTGAAAATTTATATGAATATTATAAATCACTGTTGCACTAACTATAAGCATTTTGATGAATCTAGCATTTATAGGTTTTTACAGGGAAACAACGAAAAATTCTTTATCATTATGATCTATGGGCTCAAAGTTCAGTAGCTTTAAACAAAACATCGTGTAATATATGGAGAAAAATACTCAAACACTCTATTATGGTTTTCTCTCTTTACTTTATCTACAAAACTGTTAATGACTCAATGTTTGGAAAGTCGAGTGGAGTCACTCCAGATTTTATTATTTTTTTTTTCATTTTCAACAAGGAAATAAAAAAGGGCATTTCCTAAGATATTTTCTGCGTATCATAAAATTAATTTTCTTTGGACATTTAATGCTACACTTCTCTTAATGAAAATTGTCTGCCTTTTTGATAAAAAATGACTTTGATAAATAATAATTTTAATAAATGTACTGCGTACATTTATTAAAATATATAGGAATAAATTGAATAATAATTTTAAGTTCTGTCTTTAAATTTTCCACCAAATCTAATGATCTGTTCTCTTTTTTGGTTTTTGTTGGAGCATTAAAAAAATTTAGGCATTAATTTGCATAAAAACTGTGTAAGAAAGACGAACTACAGTATTTCATACACAAAAGAAACATTCAATGCTAAAAAATGTAAAATATCGCTGTAAGCTGCCTGAAACTAAATACTAATACATATGTGGATCGGGTACATCGTGGGGGAAAGAAAAAGCCGCAATTAGATATTTAACCATGTTTTTTAACACTTTCCAACAAGGTTGAAAAGTGTTTATGACTTCGGTTTGCCTGTCTGTCTGTCCGCGCTCTAACTCCCGTAAATATTTATGGAATTTCTTGAAACTGATATATGTTACTCAAGTTCACTATCGGACGGTCCCTATTGAAAATGGAGTTTATGCCTCTACTGGTTTGTGTACAGGGACACCCGAAACTATTTCAAAGCATTGTGTTCTATGAGAGGTATTTCTATAAACCATAATTTCATACCTTTACAGTAGACATACCTTAAAAAAATTGAAATATGTTATTCAAGTTCACTATCGGACGTTCCCTATTGAAAATGGAGTCTATACCTCTACTGGTTTGTGTACAGGGACACCCGAAAGTATTCCAAAGCATTGTGTTCTATGAGAGGTATTTCTATAAACCATATTTTCATATCTTTATTGTAGATATATCTTAATGAAATTGAAGTATGTTATTCAAGTTCACTATCGGACGTTCTCTATAGAAAATGGAGTTTATACCTCTACTGGTTTGTGTACAGGGACACCCGAAAGTATTCCAAAGCATTGTGTTCTATGAGAGGTATTTCTATAAACCATATTTTCATATCTTTATTGTAGATATATCTTAATGAAATTGAAATATGTTATTCAAGTTCACTGTCGGACGTTCCCTATAGAAAATGGAGTTTATACCTCTACTGGTTTGTGTACAGAGACACCCGAAAGTATTTCAAAGCATTGTGTTCTATGAGAGGTATTTCTATAAATCATATTTTCATACCTTTACTCTAGACATATCTTGATGAAATTGAAATATGTTATTCAAGTTCACTATCGGACGTTCCCTATTGAAAATGGAGTCTATACCTCTACTGGTTTGTGTACAGGGACACCCGAAAGTATTTCAAAGCATTGTGTTCTATGAGAGGTATTTCTATAAACCATATTTTCATACCTTTACTGTGGACATATCTTAATGAAATTAAAATATGTTATTCAAGTTCACTATTGGATGTTTTCTCTATCAAATGGAGGAAATACCACCATCGGTTCATGTACAGAGACATTCAAAAGTATTCCAAAGCATTGCGTTCTAGGAGAGATATTTCTATAAATCAAACTTTAATAACTTTACTATCCACGAAGTTTTAAGAAATTGAAATATGTTATTTACACGCACAAAAGAATTCTTTGCATAGAATGTAGCATGATTAGCATTAGATTTACAGGGTGGCACAAAAATATCCAGTTATATTAAGAGGTATTAATAAAAAATTGCTAGAATTGTACTTTCGTTTACGTTAAGCGTTTTTAACACTTTCTAGCATTTTTTAAGTGTGAATATGATTTCAGTTTTGTGTATCTGCCTGTCCGTCCGTCTGCCTGTCTGTCTGTCCGATCTCTAACTCCCGTAAATATTTATGGAATTTCTTAAAACTGATATATGTTATTCAAGTTCACTATCGGATGTTCCCTATTGAAAATGGAATTTATACCTCTACTGGTTTGTGTACAGGAACACCCGAAAGTATTTCAAAGCATTGTGTTCTATGAGAGCTATTTCTATAAACCATATTTTCATACCTTTACTGTAGACACATCATAATGAAATTGAAATATATTATTCCAATTCCCTACTGGATGTTTCCTGTATAAAATGGAGGAAATATCACCACCGATTTATATACAGGGACACTCAAAATATCCCAAAGCATTGCGTTCTATGAGAGATATTTCTATAAATCAAATTTTAATTACTTTCCACGAAGCTTTAGGAAATTGAATTATGTTATTTATCTGCACAAAAAAATGCTTTGCATAGAATATAGCATAATTAGCATTAGATTTACAGGGTGACAGAATAATATCCATTTATATTAAGAGCTATTAATAAAAAATTGCTAAAATATTACTTTCGTTTACATTGAATGTTTTTAACACTTTCTAACATTTTTAAGTGTGAATATGATTTCAGTTTGTGTATCTGTCCATCTGTCTGTAAGCCCGCGCTCCAACTCCATTAATTATCTATGGAATTTCTCGAAACTGATATATTTTATTGAAGTTCACTATCGGATGTTCCATATTGAAAATGGAGTGAATATCTCTTCTGGTTTGTGTACAGGGACACCCAAAAGCATTGTGTTCTATGAGTGTTGTTTTTATAAACATTATCCCTATAGAATTTTCTCCATTTAGAATGACATTAATAGGTCCTGTACAACTAGTTTGTTTACAGGGACAAAAAAAAAAAAAAATAAAAAAAAAATATGCCAATGCATTACGTTTTAGGACAGAATTTTTTGAAAATTATATTTAAAAGTCTTTCTAAAATAATCTTTTGTATAGAATATGATATGATTAACTTTCTGATTTACAGGGCTACACTAAAATATTCAGAGAGATCAAAAGCTGTAATTATAATCTAATGGCTGCATTTTTTTATTTTTTTGCGTTAAGCCTTTTTAACCCTTTCCAAAATGCCTAAGAGCAATTTAAAAATCAATTAGTCTATCTGTATATTTTTCAGTCCTTCTGTGTGTTGTGTGATAACGTAGGCAAAGAATAATAAAAGTTATTCGATACAACAATTACGTACAGTTGGAAAGTGTTACTAATCAATGCGTACTGCATGATTTTTCTTTCTTGTTTTTATCAACTTCGATTCTTGTTTGTTTGTGTGTTTGTCAGGGACAAATCTTGCAATCGATTTTTAACTAACTTCCCGACTAGCTAGATATTTGAAATTTTCAGGACAGCTCACAACACGGTGACAATACATTTTTCTAATAATTTTAGTCAACTATTTCAAGTCCCGCTGCCTTCGGCAGCGCTTATATGATTCGACAGAAAGTTTATTTAACTAACTTCCCGACTAGCTAGACATTTGAAACTTTCAGAATAGTTCAGAACACGGTGAAAATTCATTTTCTTAATACCTTTAGCCAACTGTTTCGGGTTCCTGCTGCCTTCGGCAGCGTTATCAGTACAAAGCTTGCAATCGATTTTTCACTAACTTCCCGACTAGCTAGATATTTGAAACTTTCAGGATAGCTCAGAACACGGTAGCAATACATTTTTTTTAATACTTTTAGTCAATTGTTTCAGGTCCCTACTGCCTTCGGCAGCATTCATATGATTCAACAGAAAATTTAT
Source organism: Salticus scenicus (assembly GCA_963930645.1). NCBI lineage: Eukaryota > Metazoa > Arthropoda > Arachnida > Araneae > Salticidae > Salticus > Salticus scenicus. Next base: position 208,391,943 of record OZ005654.1, read on the forward strand.
TTAACTAACTTCCCGAGTAGCTTAGAAACTTTCAGAATAGTTCAGAATACGGTGAAAATGCTTTTTTAAAATATTTTTATCCAATTGCTTCAGGACCCTGCTGCCTTCGGCAGCGTTTCCAGTACAAAGCTTGCGATCAACTTTTAACTAACTTCTCGGCTAGATAGCCATTTGAAACTTTTATAATAGCTCAAAAGACGATAGCAAGGAATTTTTTTAATACTTTTATCCAATTGCTGGGGTTCCGGCTGCCTTCAGTAGCGTTTATATGATTCAACAGAAAATTTAAAAACATGGTTTATAAAAATTTTTTTATCTTACAATTATTTATTTTCTCTTTCTGAAACCACCAATTTTATGATTTGAAAAGCAAATTTTCGAACAGGTTTTACTACGATTTTCTCCATGTAAAATTTAGAATTGAGCCAAGTATTGAAAATAAAAAACAGTTCTTAGAATGTTGTAATTTTGTAAAGTATTTCAAAAATGGCCAGGATAAGGCAATTAACGAGACCACAAAAAGTGTTAACTTTAGAATAAAAAGCAAAATGTATTTTAATGTGCGAGATGATAAAATAATTATATGTTAGCGAATCATTGGTGTGACTTTTTTTTTTTTAGCAAAATTTTTTGGCTGTTTAATTTGGAAATTTGGCTTTAGGCGGCCACGTTGCTCATCCAGATGAGATAACCGCAAGTTAAAAAGCAAATGTTTGAAAAACCGATTTGTATCATATTCAAAACTTAGAAAAAAAAAATGTGTTGCAAAATAATTTCTTCAAAAACAGTGCAGCAACAATTAAATAAAGCAGCTTAAGAACCAGAAGATTTGCAAAAAAGCCATTATCAAAGAAAATAATAATAATAATACTTCACTAACCGTCACCCAAAACATTTTAATTACTGGGTTGAACTGATTTTCTCGGATGAGTTAAGTTTAATTTATTTCGAGCTGACGGAAACAAGCTAGTAGGACGGCGAAAAGGTTACCGACTTGCACTCCTAAAACAGTGACACATTCTCCGTACATTATGGTACGGTACAGAAATGCATAATTTTTCAAGGGGTCAAGCATATTTTCATACTCAGGGGATCAATTGACACAAAGTAAAACATGGCTATTATAAAAGTGGTACCTGACCAACTATTTTGGAGGTGTCTCAAACTTTTGCACAATCAGCATTTCAAGATGATAATGTACCTTCCTACACGACATCTGTAGTATGTTTGTTCAAATAGTTAAAATTACCTATCCATTTCCATGAGCACCTATAATTATGTAAGTAATCATAACTTATTTCACTTTAAGTTAAATCCTACAAAAGATATCATAGAATTTTTTTTACCATACCTGGAAATAGTCTTAATCTCAATCCATTCGAAAATGTTTACTCTATTTAAAAAAAGAAAAAAAAGGAGGGGGGATTCGAAATTTGTATCCTACAACTTTGCAAGAACTAGAAAAAATTATTTATGATATATGGCACAGCGGAATTTCTCAGATTTATGTTTAAAAAAAAAAAAAAAAAACTGTGCAATACTATGCCATTGCCTATTAATGCAGTAGTTCCATATAATGGTGGAATTACCCAATGAACAATACATACTTTTATAAAGTATTTGTTTAAATCTAAGAAATGCAGTTTTATTTCATACATTAAAATGTAACGTGTTTATTTATATAAATAATAATAGAATACAAATTATACATGTTTATTATATGTTTAAATAAAAGTTTTACGAAGATTTTTATTGAGTACTTCGTAGAGTGTAATAAAGCAGTTTACTGAATCAAAAATATCTTTATAAAACAAATATGAGTTTTATTTGTTTCAATCATTAGTTTTGAAGTTGTTACATATAAAAAGGGTATAAGTCAATTTTTCTGCAGAGCGGGTTTTTTTTTTTTTTTTTTTTTTTTTTTTGTCCACACTATATGTATGGGTATTATAAATTAAATAATATAACAAGTAATAGTGCTAGAAATCTTTTATACAAGGAATTTTGCCATAGCTGTACTCAAAACCTAGTACGAGATAATGACTTTTATTACTATTTAAGAAAACTCCCCCCCTCCCCCAAATAACATCAAATCTGTAAGAGAGTCCAAATGTTTTATCAGATGGCAGTAGTCTTGCATCGGGTCGGGTAACCTTGCAGATCGAGTTAGCATTATTTCATTATTTTTTGACCTACGGGTCCACCCACAAAATACTTTTCTTCGAAAAAATTTTTATGTTGCTTTTTTATAAATATAATCTTTTGAATGCAGAAATTGAATGATATTCTCTTCCTTCATTAGCAGTTAAAAACAACATGATAAATTTCATTCGTAAAGAAGAAATGGATAAATACTTAACATTTAAAATGTTATAATGAGAAAATTATTTGCCTTCCAATATAAGTTTGCTTCCTTATTTAGCTGTTTATATATATACATATATATATATATATATATATATACACATATATATATATATATATATATATATATATACACATATATATATATATATATATATATATATATATATATATACACACATATATATATATATATATATATATATATATATATACATATATATATATATATATACATACATATATATACATATATATACATATATATATATATACACATATATACATATATATATATATACACATATATATATATATATACATATATATACACATATATATATATATATACATATATATACATATATATATATATATATACATATATACACATATATATATATATATACATATATATACATATATATATATATATATACATATATATACATATATATATATATATATATATATATACATATATATACATATATATATATATATATACATATATATATATATATATATATACACACTTTGAATATTTAAAACAGTGGATTTTTTAAAAGTATGTGTAATACACAAAACAATTTGCTATATTATACACTTAGATGTTATTTATAATTAGACTAGATTTTTTTAAAATATAATTTTAACCTTGCACTAGTTTTATAATATAATTATATACTTGTAATATTTTTGTAATAATTAATTCTCTAAAAGATTTATTCAATAATGTAACTGAATTTTGTAAAATAGACTTTAATTCAGTTTTTTAGATTACGTAAATTGAATAATACTTTTTTGCTGGTCACGGGTCAGAAGCTGCAGGTTCGGGTCGGGTTGCGGATCAAGTTTACTTGACCCGCGCAGGACTCTAACTGGCAGATATGTAAAAGAAGACTACAACTCATACTTTGAAGCACATTTTAATACATCTAAAAGCAAAAAAAAAACTACATAACCAAACATAAACTGTAAAGTATAACAAAATGATAATTTAGCACCGACAAATCATGCCCGACACAAATTCTTACATAAATATTCCTCTGATGCTCAAGATAATTTCACTGTAAACATACAAATTAAAATAAAAGCAAACATTTAACAATAATGTCAATTTTTGTAGTATTTTACTAATATATTTTCAACAAAAATATAAATTACATAAAAAGATAAATAACTTAAAAGCAAAATGTCAAATTTGCAGGATTAAGCAAAAGAGGAATAAAATCACTTAAAATTCAACAAAATAAGTAAAATGCCCAATAGTACACAAAATGGCTGGCAACTTTTTTTATTATTATTCTAAAAAACATAATATTTATAACAATGGAATGTTAAGTGATATCTATTTATCACAGGTATCAAAACAGAATAAGTTAACATACATTTTAGGATAGAATACTATACAACCATTTAAAAATATAAAATCTCAATCAGCCAAAAACTGGTGGACACTATAAAACTTACTGTCTTAGAATTATAAAAACTGCATAGGCATCAAAATAAAAGAATATTAAATATACAAAAATTTCTCAAAAATTATCAAAATAATAATAAACATACTAAAAAATTCAAAAAAATTTTTAAAAAACATTTTTTAAATGCTCTCTGTTATTTTATTTTGAATTTTTCCTTTCAATTATACATAATTATAGTTTAGCAATGTATTTTGCAAATATTTGAGCAGCATTTTGCAGATTTATTGATAAACTAATTCTTATATTGTAATATTTTTACTTTTGGATTTTTGGTCATACGTTTTGTACCTCTCCTTATTAGCATATGGAGAACAACTCACTGGAATTTTTCTTTCTTTTTTTAAATAAAAGATCACATAAAAATTTAAATCGTGTAATTTTTTAATACTGGATCCCAAGGAATTTTTAATAGATCATATATTTTGTACCCCCCCCCCCTTTAAAAAAAAAAAAAAATACAAATTTGCAAGTCATACCCTATGTCTAGGATGAATATTCAAAGAATAAAAGCGAATAAAAGCAAAGAAACTTCTCGAACGCTATATATATATATATATAATTTCAAATAGTATAAATTGTTTTAAATAAGATGTTAAAATATAAGACCCAGATATAAAAACAATTTTCAAAAATTTAACTTATAGCATTCCGATTGCTTAAGAGACATAAGTCAAAACATAAGTCATTGACATTTTATTCTATATAAAACAATTTGAAAATTTTGACATATTGGTCAAAAGTTAAACAGGAAACTAATTAAGTAGACACAAATGAAAATATTTATCAACCAAACCATACGAGTGAAAATGGTTTACGATTACGACTGCTAAGTTAGTCAAAAAGTAATTGAAACACATTAATCACATAATACAGATACGGTTGCTCCAAAAATATGGAAAAAAAGAAAAGAGTCCCTGAGTATTCCCTGTATCTTTTAAAAGTAAAATAGATAATACTCATGCAGCCTTAGGATTTAACACACAAGTCAATTGAAAATATATTTAATTTATTAAGTTACAGCTTGGGGAAGGAGGGGGGGGGGGGGAGGGGATCATATAAACTGACTGCTTTTCTTCATTATAAAGCATTATAAAACCAGACAATTTTAAATTAAAACACTTAAAAAAATTATGAAGTTTTTTCTGAAAAATCTTTAGATTCCCTAATTCTTTTTTTTTTTCAATATATTTTGAAAATCCCTCAAATTTCCTTGCTTTGTAATATGTCAATTATTTCCCTGTTGAGTTTTCAGGTTTCCATGAATTTCAGGTATCATAGCAACCTTGACAGAGCTCATAATTTGTATTTACATTTCATATTACGTTTTTCTTATTCTAGAATTCGCGATTTATGTTTACTAGATAATTAAAATTCAGTTATTCCAGAATTTTCATATTCCCAATAATTATTTTATTTATTTGTTTGTTAATAAATAATTTAAAAAATCAGATAATTTTTTATTTCGCAATTTCCTTTTTTAAATCTTACACAATAACAATGTCATTGAATAAAAATTATAAATTGAATAAAACAAAAAAGCATACTTTAAAAAAGCATACTTATTTCCATTGAAATAAGTATGCTTTTTTCAAATGATAAATAAGAATTGATTAATTTAATCGAAACTTTTAATAAAGTGAAATTGGAACATAAATAAAACATTTTAACTCAACTGGAACAAAAAATTATTTTTATTTTTTGAAGACTTTTCACTAAAAATCACAAGATATACAAAAAGTAAACATTTATTATTATGATTATTATTATTCATGTAAAATGTTCTTTTAAAAGATTAAATAAGCAATTAAATAAAAGTGTGAGAGTTGTAAAGAAAATAAAATTTCATATAAACAACATCCTTGAATAATGTAGTAATTTTTTGAATAACATTTATTTAACAGGAAGGACGAAAATATTTAATACATTAAACACTTTTAAGACGGACGTAAATTTGATTTAAAAATATTGAAAACATATTCACTAAATGAGATACATCTCTTTATTTCCTTTTTAATAACACTGAATGTATAGCATTGTAATATGCAGGGATGAGATAGGCAAAAAATACAAAAAAGCTGAAATCGTACTCAAGGGCAAGACGTTGAAATGAAATACTAGAATTTTGATGACAAATTCTATTATATTAGAGTAATAAAAATATTTATTTTAATCTTCAATATATAAAATAAGAACAAATGCACATCAGAAACCTAAAAAAAAAAAAAAAAAAAAAAAAAAAACTGAAAAGCTAAATGTACAAAAAAGCTGAAATCAGCTGAAAAATCTCATCCCTCAATATGAAAAGTAAGCTTATACTATTCAACGTATTTTTATAGTAATAATATTAATAACCTCAATAGCAGAATTTTCTATCAGCAGCAAAAGAAAATTTATCTGCGATATAGGAATACTGGATCAAATCTAGTATTACAAGCAATTCATAAAATATGTAAAATTTGCATCTACAAAGAAAATAAGAATATATATATATATATATATTTAAAAACAGTAATCTTAGCATAATACAAATTATATTCGTATTTTAAAGCATGGCATTTCTTTTTGAGCTTCTTTGTCTTTAATCTGCAGAGCTTTTAAAATAACCTGCAGCAGTCACTGCATTGTTTCTGCTACTGGAAAAATGATAACTTGGTTAAAGACAAAGCAAAGAAAGACACTGTTCTAAGCAGCATTAACATCAACAAAGCATTAGAACAGATCAGGATTTACATAAATTCATACTGTATTCCACAGTGAATTTAATATCGAAAATTCCATAACATAAAACTAAAAATAACTAAAGAAAATTTTATACAAATATTCATTAAATCTTCGCGATAAATGATCACCATGAAATAACTATAATAAAAAATAAACTTTGTAAGTGAAAAGAAAATACTTTTCAAAAGATTAAATGCATAATTAAAATAAAAGTGCTAAATTTGTAAAGAAAATAATATTTTATATAAAAACCTCTGAATAATTGTGATTTTTTTATATTCTAATTGCAGGTGTCAAGTATGAACAGCCTGTTGATAGTCCATACTTTTCAGAACCAGTCTTTTTTTTTTTTTTAAGTAATCTATAATATGTATCCGTAATTATGTGAAATATCATTACAAGAATATAGCTGTCGAAGAATCAGGAAAATAAGGCTGGTGCGTGATATTCTGGTAAAACTGTAAAATAATAATAATAATTGTACTTTTGAAGACTAACATAATTCTAATGTTTCATAATACAGGCACTTTTAACATATAGTTGTTGTCCCTGAAGAATAAAATAGTATTCCTAAATAAATAATTTTATATCTTTACTACTGTTAAATATTTTTAATTCATCTATTCTCATACATAATGCTAATCATATTACGATAAATACTTAACTATGGTAAACATTTCAACTTAGAATAAGTAAAGTCTAAAAAAAGGCTCTTTTTATTTTTAGTGCAAAGGCATATTTGTTATTTATTAAAAGAAAATATAATTTATTTTTTATTACTACAGATATAATCCACAAGGCCATCTTATATTTTATATTGAAGGCTGTTATCAAATGCAATTTCACTACTTTTTGCAGTAATAATTATTCTTTAAACATACCAAAAAATTTCAGAATTTAAATGAGATTCCACATAAATAACAACTCCCTCTCCACAGGAGGAAAATTTAAAGAATTTTATATTTCAAACAAATTAAACAAAAAATACCTTTTATCTGTAGAGTAACCTACAAATAAAAATTAATATGCACTTTAATGAGGATGACACTTTGACATAAATTTATGCATACCATGATGAAAATTAGTGCTCTTTTAGAAAAGGTTTTCCTTAGCGAATTTCTGTCAAAAGTATTCAAATCCATTTAGAGTGCATTGAGTCAAAGTATTCAATAAGACCATTAATACTATTACATATAAAAACCAAATGTAAAACAAAAACAAGGTTAAAAATTAATTCTATTAATAAGCCCTAATTTAAAAAAAAAAAAAAATTGTTAAATTTCCTTGACTTTACATGAAATTTTGTGACTATTCTATGACTTTTTAGATTCACTTAAATTTCCTGACTTTTCCATGATTTCCTGATTACAAGCCACCCTGAATATTCAAGGAACCTCAAAACCTATAAACATATAAAAAACGAATGCTAAATATTTAGTTTAAAAAAATACTTTATTTACCATTTGGGTATAAAGAATTAATTTTAATTTCGGAGTATTTTTCCTAAACATGGTAAAATATTACAGTAAAGCACTTTCACTAAGCACATTCAATAAAAAATAATGTTTTTGTTTAATTATTGGCAGCTTTGTATATCTTTTTAAAATTATATACTACTCATCACATTGTGCACCTATATTAATAATATACAGCACAGCCTAAAATGCACTTCTGTTAATTTCTAAGTGCTGTCTCATTATATTCTACTTCTTTTGTGTAACCCTGTAAGTAAACGATGAATAATTTTCGTACCATATTCTACATGAAACCTGGTTTTATGCCTATAAAAAATATATATTCATTTCATTTGGTTTAGTGCAGTCTATAGATGTTAAACTCTACTTACTTGCAATTTTGCCCATAGACGTAATGTATTTGAATTCTCTTGCATGTCCCTGTACACAAACCATTAGCTTAATCTCAACAAGAAGTTTATTGTAATATCTCTATATGATTGAGATTTAGAATACAGTTTGAACTTCCTGCTGTTATTTGTTCTTGAGATATACTGATAACAGGTACTCACACAAACCAACTGCTAAAAACATGTTTTTCTGATTCAGGGGGACTTTAAAACATGTAAATATAACAAAAACTCAATTTTGAAAATTTAAACTAAAAACAATACTTTCTCTACTTTATATATGGGTAAGAGAAAGTAAAAAATAAAAGAATCATTGAAAAACTAGATATGCAGTATCCTTTTTGAAATTTTTTTTAACTAGAAATATAAATTAAATAAAAAAAAATTTCTTTGATACTTTCTTAGTCACATTGTTTTGGTTAGTGTTAGTAAAAAAAAAATCAGACATAAAAAAATAATTTCTAATGTAGCAAAATTCTTTATCATTTTACTACCATGGACATTTACTTTCAATGGTTCATACTGCATTTCAAAGGCACAGTCTGTAAATCTTATTAAGCTTCCTTTTTTTTAATATGAAATTGCACCTTTGCTATTAAAAAGTGATAAAAACTAAAAAATGTTTAATTTGCTTTTCTCACACTTAAATATTGTAAAAGATAAATAAGTAAAAGATAAATGAAACTTAAGAAATCATCAATTTATCCCCTAATGCGTGATAACTTCTAGCTGCATTTTACATTTCATTTCTAATAGTTCATGATTTAAAAAATATCCATTTAGATTGTTTAGAATTATCTATATTCTTTTTTTTTTTTTTTTTTTTTTTTTTTTATCAGTTGCAATATATATAATAACAACTCTAGTTACACTTACATTTTATAAATTTCAAATACTACATCAAAACAGCTTTTTTATAGGTATATCCAACAGCAGTTACAAATGTACAATTTAAATTTTCATAAAAATATTTTCTTTTATTTATTAACAATACTTTAAATTTGACGTATCAATATATTCATCTTAAGATGTATTCTTTATTATGTTAAATGCATATTACAATTAAAAACATTGGGGAGGGGGGGGGGAAGTGATATACTTTTGATTTTTTAAATATTTCCTTCTAATAACTGAAATAACAGAATAAGTACAATTTATTCATAAAAGATAAACTTTCATTGGAAAAATAAATCCAAAGAGAAATCACAGATATTAAAAAATTATAACGAAAACAAACAGAAATAATTCAAATACATAAAAGATTCCATTACAAATAACATTTTAAATAAAATTTAGATATAGGGTCCTAATAAGAAAGTTAGCTGGAAAAAGCTATTTTTGTAGTTAGCCACTTGCTTGGCTTGCAGTATCATTTTTTTTTCATTCCTATCATAGATTTTTTTCTTCCTCTTGGAAAAGCAGTTTCATAAATTACACATTAACTTCTGAATTACATTATTCAAAATAACTATAACAAACAACAAAAATAAAATAAAATCTCAAAATATGTACTATCAAACCAACCTAATTTAAATATCTTATAAAAAAAACAAATATTTCAAGATACATTTTTTTTTTCTGGTTTTATTTATTTTTTAAAATCTAAACATAGATCATCATCTTTAAATTCTAAATATTTAAATTATAACAAAAGATTACGGTTCTAAACAGTCAACATATTAGAATTTGGTATAGTAAATCTTTTAAGTTTTATCACCCTCAAAGTTTATTAATCTCAGAGATTTTGATTTTTTAGGTGTATGCTTAACACGTTAACAGCTACACATGTTTCCAACAACATCTCTTTCAGCCCACGATAACTTTTTTGCCCAAATTTTTCTGAACAATCTCAGCTTTGTGTAGAATTACAATGCCTTAAAGTTTTACATCTTAAATATATATATATATATTTTTATAAACCACCTTTGAATTACTTTTATAACAATTCAATAGTTTTATTACATCCTGTGGAATATTTTTCCAAATACCTATAAAGATCCTTCACAAGTAGTTAAACAAGCAGCACTCAAAATACGTGTGGCACAACAGTTCAATGTCTTACAAGGAAACATTCAAAAGGTGTCGTCTTCAAAAAATATTGAAAAAAAATATATGTGATTCTACTCTTCATAAAACACCAGAAAATGAAGAAATTATCGGCTGAAATGAATTACAGCGACCACAAAAACTTATCAAAATTAAGCATATTTGGCAATTTCATACTGAATTTGAGTACTTGGCTGAGAAGCAAAACATGGTTCTGTTTGTACACGGCAATCTCCGTGCTATCGCCCAACAGCACTAAATCAGCAAAAATGCTTCATTTTAATAATTTTTTGTGGTCTCTGTAATTCATTTCAGCCGATAATTTTTTCACTTTCTGGTGTTTTAAGAAGAGTAGGGTCACGTTTTTTTCAGTGCCTGATTTAAGGCAGGGCATTCAGGACATGTGCCCTGGGCCCTCACACTGCCTGCAAGAAATCCCATCATACATTTACAAAAAAAAAATTCAAATTTTGCTATAATGATTGTTGTTGTTTGTTTTTTTCGCCAATGGATGGAGGTATTACTGCACTTTTATATTAATCGGCGGTAGTCAAGCATTGGATCTAGTTAAGTCTTACCAATAAAAAGAAAAGCGGAGAGAATTTTTAGATGCATAATTCAAAAATATGTGGTTTGTTTTGTTTGTTGTAATATTAAAGTACAAGGAAAAGGGGCATATTTAACATGAGTGCCCTGAGCCTCCTAGTGAGTAAATCGGTCCCTGGTTTTTTTCCATATTTTTTGAAGACGACACCTTTTGAATGTTTCCTTGTTAGTTGGATTTTTTTTTTTTTTTTTTTAAAGAAAAACATTAACATTTAATATAACTTTTATGAACAGAGATGAATCCAGGTTTTAATTTTTATGAAAAATAAAATATAGGATTTTTTTTCAATTTATTTTTGTGAAAAAAAATTATTATTGTACAAAACCTTCCACTTTAGCAGTTATTGTAATGTTTAACATCAAGTTAATAGTATTTCACTCAACCAAGTATAGGGTATCATGTGAAATAATATTGAACACAGAAAATTTTTATAACAGGATCACATTCAGAAAACAGAATTTTGTGAGGGCCTAATTTATGAATTTTGTGAAGAGGCCTGTTTTATAGATATTAATTTTGTAAAGGGGCCCATTTTATAGATTTTAATTTTATGAAGGGCGTCATTTTATGGATTTGAATTTTGTGAAGGAGGGAGTTAAAAGACTACAAATTTTGTCTGGATTAGTCCCTGATGAAAATGTATGGATTTAGGGAAAAAAAAAAAAAAATATATATATATATATACATACATATATGATGATCTAAAAAGGTGTGGGGGGAGGGAAGCAAGGCAGTACAAGATTAAGAAATATCTAATTTATATAAATTATTTTGCTACTGATAAATGAGAAAAAGTAAAAATTCATCACATGAACAATAATGAGAATTTGGCAACAAAGTATATTGCAACTAAGAACAAAACAAGAATAATCACATTCTGCAATTCATTCACTAAATTTACAAAAAATGTATATTAAGCACCAATTATAGTTGCATATGTACATATTTTTAAACTAATAAATATCTGTATCTGTCTTTTTTAAAATTGAAAACCAGCAATGAATAAAACACTATTATAACTAATGAAAACAATATAACACAACCGGAAAACATATTGTGATTAAATATTAATCTTTAAATAACTTACAAAGAAAAACTATTCGATTTAATAGTAGAACAATAAAAATTGAAATAGAAGTATACAGTGGCGGATCCAGAACTTAACTTTTGGGGGGGGGCTAAGAGTTTTCAAGATGTTATTCCGGATCAATGAAAAATTTAGAATTGTAACATCCAGTTGGGAATGTTAGTGTTTTGGGGGGGGGCTTCAGCCCCCTAGCCCCTCCCTTAAATCCGCCACTGGAAGTATATCAGATTCACAAAAACACTTTTCAATTAAAAATGTTTGCACATTTTATATGGCACTCCTGACCAATATAAATAACTACAACAATAACGAAAAAACATACGTTATTAATTAAAAAACTACGTATCAATAAATCTACACTCCCAACAATTATGTATTATATTCATATAGGGGAGAGGGGGGCACATTTGGACAGGGGCACATATGGACAACTTAAATTTCCCTAACTTAAATAAATGTGAAAATTATGAAATAATTATATTTTGTTGGCAACACTATGATGCATTTCCCAGGAAAATTTAAAGCAATTGGCTGTGAAAGTTTTCCAGTTATGTCAACCAAGCAGTTTTGAAGCTTAAAAGTAAAGTTATGCTTTATTTGTACAATCCTAATTATACATATTTATATTGCATCATGAAAATTAATTATATAAAACTAGATAGCTTGTTTGATGAACATAATGATTTATTAATCATATTTGTCAAAAAAAATTTCTGCTAAGCTAGGCTTAACAAAATTCTAAACATGTGACTGTGGGGCACATTTGGACATTGTTTTGGGGGCACATGTGGACTGTCCAAATGTGCCCCTAATGTGTTATATTTAGAATTTATAACACAAAATTAAAGCAATAAGGTGCTTAAAATGATTTTTTAAATAACAAAGACTGTAGCTTTTAATCTTTGCTATTATAGTTAAGCATAATTGTATACACTGCAAAAAAATAACTATTACCAGCTGCAAGAAACTCTCTGTGATTGGAGAAAATAATTATTTTCTCCAATCACAGAGAGTTTCTTGCAGCTGGTAATAGTTATTTTTTTACAGTGTAGTTTTATTCACAACTTATCAGGATTTAATCTAAAGCTAAATAATAAAAAAAAAATCTGATGTGGGCTAAAAATATAATGTTTAATTTAACCCAATGCTCTTACTGCTGGACAACCATGATACCCACACATCAATAGAAGCTATTATGTATGCAAGAAAAAATTGAATTGTTGTTTCATCATTTCCCCCTCACTGTTCCCATCGCATGCAGCCACTAGATGTTGGCGTTTATTCTTTCAAAGATAAAGTAAAAATAGCTTTTAATGATTGGATGGCTTCTAATCCAGGAAAGACCATCACTATATATGAAATAGCAGAACTGTCATCAAATGCATATCTTAAATCTTAATTCTTTCACTCCAAGAAATATCAGCAGTTCGTTCAAGAATGCTGGAATATGGGCTGTTAACAGACTAGTTTTCAGTGATGAAGTCTTTCTTCCAGCATTATAATAGGAGGAACTGAACATGCAGCAGCAAACTTAAGATTTATGGTCAATTTAGAGTCTTATAAAGTGAAATAGGAATAAAGTTTTTTTTTTTTTCCCCATATTAATGTGTATTTGATTATTTTCAATTTATTTGTTTTAGTTATTAAAATGTTCACCATAATTTAAAGCAAATTTATTTTTGATTAGGTAAAAAACTGCGACTCAAATCGTGAAGATCATAGAACATCACTAGAATATATATATTTTCTTTAAAAGTCCTTTTTTAAAGATTATAAATATAATTAAAATATTTTATTGCCCTTATTTATAGCAACAGAAGTGGATATTTCCAGTATATATGTATTCAAGTCATTTGTTTTTGTTATTTTAAACTGTTGATAATGCTATATTTACTTGTCCAAATGTGCCCCCAAGCATGTCCAAATGTACCCCTTGTAGGGGCAGATGTGGACAAATTTTGCATGTTTTTAAATATTTTTTTAAAAATAATTTTGTCACATTTCCTAATATTTAAGTACATGTATTTGAAGAGATTAGATGTAAGATTATGGTTAGTAAAAAAAAATGAAAAAAAAAAGATGAAAAAGGTTAGATTTTTTAATAAAACAAAAAACGTCCATATGTGCCCCCCTCTCCCCTAATACAATTACAAAAATAACAGCAAAAGATAAAGGTGAATTATATAAAGACTTTTCTAAATGTAGAAAGAATTTTAAAATATCAAGAAAGTAAAACTTATTACCTAAGCACATGAAAGCTTATGATATAAAGCAAGTAAAAGAAAATTAATACATAAGGATAAAATATACAAAATTCAGAATCACATAGTTTCAGATGCATAAATAATAAGATTCTATATTCCTCAAGAATAATATAAAAATATAATAAACGCCCTTTATTATGGAATACAGGAGTACAAAAGATATTAATATCAAAAGTATTAATATAAGATTTTTATGTTGTATAAATAGGATTGATATTATAAAAAAATTTCACATGAGCCATGATAGGATTAGACGTTTTTGTAAATTTTAGGCACATTATTATAATTTTACTTTATTTAATTTAATACAAAACTTCAATTATAAGGGTAAAAAAAAAATATTTAAAAACCCTAACTTTCTTTAAAGAAAAAAAAAAAAAATGTTTTAGGCATGTTTGAACATATTTAATAAATATCATTGAATTTCAGTGAACTTATAAAATAGCACTTTAAATTATTTTTTCGAGCTATTAATTAATAATAAAATATATTCATTTTCTAATAAATACAAATTAATTATTAAAAAAAAAAAAAAAAGAAAAGAAAAGAAAACACAAATGAGAAGCTTTTTAAACTAAGCATAAAATACATAGTTTATCGTGAATACAGTATTTCATCTCGTAAGCAATTCTTACACTTTCAACAGTAAAAAAAAAAGTATATAAGATATATATATACAACTAAACTTAAAGAAAAAAAGTTTATTTGTCAATTTGATTTTTGGAAATAATTTCTCCTAAACCAATACAAGAAGCAAATTTGGCTGCTTCAGGATCTTTATTTACTGTGCAGACAGATACAACCTTTGAGTCTTTGCAATAATAAGCAATAAATTGAAAATTTTCAAGGTCACCTTTAATAACAACTTCCTCAAATCCATAGCCATATCCAGCATAACGAAAATTTTTTCCACACATAGCACTCCAAAAAAATGGCACTGAATTAAATACTACATTCTTGTTTAACATATTTAATGCAGCAGTACGACCATGGGATAATGCCATTTGCCAGTGACATATATTAGCTCTCTCATTCTCATATACAGTAAGAGGAAAATCAACAATATCTCCAGCAGCATATATTCCTTTAATATTAGTTTCTAACATTTCATTGACAATGACATGGCCTTTATCATTCGTACTAATACCTGAATCTTTTAAAAAATCAGTCGCAGGCTTAACACCAACTCCAATCACACACACATCTGCTGAAAGAATAGTACCAGATGAAAGTTCTACCTTTTTCAAAACACCATTCTCACCCTCAAATTTAACAACACTTTCTTGACTATGAAAAATAATACCTTTTTCTTCAAATAACTTCTTGATTTGTTGACCTATCTTTAAGCCAAACACTGCTTGAAAAGGAACAGGACTTCGAGAAATAACATTAATGGATTGTGCTTTATTCAGCAGATAAGATGCTACTTCCATTCCAATAAAAGAAGATCCTATTATGACAACATCTTTTCCGGCAGATTCCTTTGCTATCACATTTGCATCATCAGGAGTTCGCAAATAACAGATATTTTTTAAATCAGATCCAGGGACATTTACAATTATGGGTTGTCCTCCAGTGGCAATCATCAAACTATCAAATTTTACTTTTAACTTTCCATTATTACAAGCTACCCATTTTTCAGTAGTATCTATTGATGTAACTTCAGTTTCAAGCATGAGATTAATGTCAGCTGACTTGTAAAACTCTTCATTTCTAAGAAATAGATCAGACGGTTTAGAATCAAGAGCTTTGCTCAATTTTGGCCTATCATAAGGTAGACATTTCTCTTTACTAATCAAAATTATTTTACCAGAGAACCCTTCTTGTCTCAGGGTTTCAGCACAAATATGGCCAGCACCACCCCCACCAATAATAACAAATGTGGCAGGATTTGCATGAGAATATTTCACCAAGGGTTTTATACGTTTATTACTTTTTAGAGCTGATAAAGAAGCTTTAACTTTTACTTCACCATCTTGTACACTAACTTGATAACAAGGCAAACTATCTAATCCAGGAAAATCTTCAATGTCACCAGTCTTGCTATCAAAACATGCTCCATGCCAAGGGCACCTTATTTTGCCGGCTATCAGAACACCATTTTTTAAAGGTGCTCCATAATGCGTACATTTCGTACCAACAGCTGAATAACTTCCATTCTCCTTCACTAATAATATTTTCCCATCCTGGCCCATCTCAAATTCTGCCATTGTACCATCTTGAAATTCGGCATCCTTACAAACAACTTTCTCAACGAAATAATTATCGCTTCCTGACGACTGACTATCAATTTGTTCAAAACTGTATCCTCTTTTTTTTGACGCAAGAGCACCCATCTTATTCGGATGGAAGAATATTTACTTTTATTCGAACCGCCTGTTCCAAATGTGTAAACACTTAAGTAAGTGGGCGTGGTATGTTGACCTAAAACTTTTCACAGTCACAGTGAAATTTTAACTTCTTTATTTAAGTGAAAGGATTCTTATTGGTTACTTAGATAACAGTAATGACATCATTACCCAAACAGCTAATCAACGTCCACCTTCATATTTCGATTCTACATTTGTTGTTTCAAATTAATCGAATTCGAATGTATTTTAATTTTTCGATATAAAAATCACGGATAATCCGTGCCTCCAGTAATGCAAACATAAATATAAACATATCACATATATGATTATAAAATGTAGTTATTTAAGATGTAATTTTTAATATTGAGTCATAGACTTTAAAATATATTTTATGATACCTTAGTTTTTTAAACATGTTATTAGCAAATCTAAACATATCATATAAGTTATTACTTTACTATTTATTTTTTTAAATATGTTGATTCCTTTAAATTTTGTACATTTTGGCTTTCAAAGTTTTTTAAAATTTGTTGATGGCTAGTCAACTATCTGGCATTGCTATTATTCTTTTCATCGCTTTTGGAAGTTTAGTGAGTTTTTTAATTTTTCGTTAAAATGATTAATATTTTTCTAAACGAGAAGAAAATGTATAGGATATAAAACTTAATATGTACATTAGTAGTTAAAGCTTAATTGAGTTTTAACTTGCTATAGGTTTTTTGTCGTAATGCATTTTTTCTCAAACCACTTTGCACTTCTTAAGCAAATACAATAGAGGGGAAAGATATTTAACATATCATCGCAGTTATATCCAGAATCAGTCATTACATTTTAAATTTATGAAACTATCCCATATTTTTTTTCTTTTTAATTTTTTTTCTTTTTAATTTTCTTTTCTAATGTGAATTCCTGAATATCCCTATATTTCCTACTCAAAAGTACAGATTTTCGGCTGTGAAGATTATTTAATTTGTAACAATGACAAAATATTGACTTTGTTTTTTTATCCTTTGTGTAATATTTTTTTTAAAAATAACTTCACTAACCTAATATGATGTTAATTCATCACGTACTTATTAATGCATGTTACTTTCTTAAAAGTTATATTAAATGTTATTTGTAATTGTTATGATCTTACTTTTAGAGTATTTTGTTATTTATTGTTCAAAATTTCATAGTACAAAACAAATATATAAGAGCACAATCTTATGTAAAATAATTTATTGAAACTGTGTGTAATCACAATATGTCAAAAAAATTT
Organism: Salticus scenicus; assembly: GCA_963930645.1. NCBI lineage: Eukaryota > Metazoa > Arthropoda > Arachnida > Araneae > Salticidae > Salticus > Salticus scenicus. Next base: position 208,409,992 of record OZ005654.1, read on the forward strand.
TAAGATTATTTTTTAAATCATCTGAAATATATGTATACAACTACAGTCATTTTATCCTTAATTGCTACTTTTCCATTGTTTAAAAAAAATACAAATTTTCTTGAAAATTTATATTAAGCTGTAAAAAAGTAAGGCAAATAAAATAATAGATAACTGTAAAATGTATTGTAACTCACATATACTTTTCCGTGAGATTTTTTATTTCAGAATTCACTTTTTACGAACAGTAGGTACTCTGTCCTAAATACATAAATTGGTAGTACATTAAGTTATCAGTTATATAAGGATAGACAATTTTAAGGACAATAAGGTTTTTAAACATTTGGTAAAATGTATAATAATGTGCAAAAGAAATATTTATCTTTAAAATATTTTCTCTTTATGGATTAAGAGAATATAAGATTATAAAAATCAAAGTATGAGGAGGGTTGGCCCATTAAATATGAGTGCCCTAGGCCTTTGAATGAGTAAATCGGTCCCTGAATATAGAACTATTTTTGCTGACATTACGTTAAAAGTGTAATAAGAATAGTAATTAAAAAAAAAAATAAAAAATCATTATTTTACTTATATATTCAATTTTGAAGCATATATATATGTATGTTTTTGTTAATAAAAATATTTACTCTTCTTTTTTGACAGACCTTTATATTGTTATTTATATTTGCAAAAAGACAAATTACTCGATTTGCATTGAAATCTCAACGTGGCCCTCATGTTCCTATTGCAATTGATGCACCCAAGGTTTGTATTATTTTGTGAGATTGGTTCATTTAAATTTTTCATTAAAATAATTTTAATAGTTAATGGTAGAAATACCATGTATAGCCATGATTAGCAAATTTATTTTTAATCAATTAAATTAAGTCTGAAACAACATGGTAAGCCAAAAATGATTTCATTTTGTTAAAATTTCCATCACCACATCAGGAAAACATTTCCAGCCCAACTTTGCTAATTGCTATATGATTCTGAATTGTTGGGATGCTTACTACCCCTCTTAGATGTTCTGAAACATGGTATTGAAACATCTGTATAATGTGTTTGATTCATTTCAAAAGCCAGTCTACCAATGAAAAGTAATTTTGATGGAAATAAAAAGTTTTTATTTTCTAAAACCCTTTGTCCTTGATTTTCACTGCATATGTAGGGGAAAGGAACTTCATTGCGAAATGATACTTGAACTTTGAACTTACAAATTATGAAACAAATTATTTTAATTTAATTATAAGCTCCATCACTCATAAATATTAAAATTTTATAGGCTTAAAATTGTAAAGCTTTAACAAAAGTTCAGTTAACTTAGTTGCTTTTAAAAATATAGTTTTCTTGCAAACAATCTCGGTTTCCAATTCCCAAAAGGTGACCCCTTAAGTCCCAGAGTGGCCTCGTGCTGTACACCTTGTGAACCCTATTTTACCACCAGTGTTTTGTAGTAAAATTTCCTAGTATATTATAATTTCATGAAAATTCAAACATAGTGCAGAAACAGACAGATAAACTGAATTGATAAACAATTTTTAGCTGTGTTGGGAAGTGTAAAATATAAACTTTTATTTATTACATCATAAAAATATATATAAACAGAAGAAATTTTCTGTGAAATTTCATTTATATTAAAAAAGGGAGAGAATTTTAGAGGGGGCAACACACTTCCTGTAAGTACCAGTTAATAAATGTAAAATATGTTACTCTGTGTGTTTAATTTTAATTTCAATGTCTTATGAAACAAATACATGCCATCTATCTATAATAATAAATGGAAAGGTTTGCCTGTCAGTCTGTCTGTTCTTTTATACGTTCAGCCCCTATTGAATGCAGAAGTACAAGAATTGGCATACGGATGCTCTGGAGCCTTTCCGAGGTCCTCCTCAAAACAGAATTTAAAAATCTTAATTAGTTTCGGAGATATTAATTAAAACGTCGACCCCTGTCGATTGAAAAATGACCAAAAATCCACGGATTATTGCTTAAAAAGAGGCATTCTATCAGCAGACGATTTTAACCGTTGTCTGGAATGGAAACAAAACATCTGGAAGTAATTAATGTCACATGATCTTGAACTGGGGTTAAAAATTGCAAATTTCAAAGGGCTTCAAATTTTCTTTTTCGCACACAACACTTAATGTGCAACCTATTCAGCACAAAACCAACCTGCAGTTAAAATTTATCAATTTTCATTAATAAACAAAGCAGTTACATTTTAATTGCAAATTAAATTTTATTCTAACACGTAATCTATCTTTCAATAGATGATAGGAGTTTCCATAGCAACAAAATACATTTGAAGGAACTAAAAAAATACTTTTTCTTTTTACTTCCATTACCCGACTACCGTGGTATATATAGGTTTTGGGGACCTAAAAAATATTTATTTTTCCTTTTACTTCCATTAACCGACTACCGTAGATAATGGAATTAGAGATTTCACGTGATTTACATGTTTTAGAATGTCCTGATTAGGTTTTCTTTTGAATCTCAGCTGCTAATTAAAATAATTTCATATGTAGTAACACATTATTTGAAAGCTTTGTTGATTTGGAATTGAACAGTAGATTACAGATATTTTAAAATTTCAAATTCTAATTAAATTATTTTTTATACATCATTCGAAAGATATTTTAAAGTACTTTTATATTATCGCGTTTTGAGGTCTCCTGAATTGGTTTTCTTTTGTATCTTAGCTAGTAATTTAAATAATTTTATAAGTAATACATCATTTGAAAGCTTTGTTGATTTGGAATCGAACAGTAGAATACAGAAATTTCTACCGCCAGATGGTGCTGTAATATTTTAAAATTTCAAATTCTAATTATTATTAAATTATTTTTAATACATCATTCAAAAGATATTTTAAAGTACTTTTATATTATCGAAAGTGAAATTTGAGATTTCACCCGATTTACACGTTTTGAGGTCTCCTGATTAGGTCTTCTTTTGTATCTCAGCTACTAATTAAAATAATTTCATAAGTAATACATCATTTGAAAGCTTTGTTGATTTGGAATTGAGCGGTAGATTACAGAAATTTCTACCGCCAGATGGCGCTGTAATATTTAAAAATTTCAATATTTCAAATTCTAATTATGATTAAATTATTTCTAATACATCATTCAAAAGATATTTTAAAGTTCTTTTATATTATCGAAAGTGGGATTCGAGATTTCACCTGATTTACAATTTTAAGGTGTCCTGATTAGGTTTTCTTTTGCATCTCAGCTAATTGAGTTAGACCGTTCAAAATTGGTATATGTAGGTTAATTAGGAGGGGCTGGAAGGGTGGAGAAGGAATAGGTCAATTAGGAGGCGCTGCCGAAGGCAGTGAGGACCCAGTGCAACTTTCTACCTGATGAGAAATGATTTTTTTAATTTTCTTTTCTTAAGAATAAAAGTCTGATTTCAGAAGGAATGTGTGCGCACACCGCACGTATATCTTAACACGTGTGTGCATGGGACCCGGTGCGAGTTTTTACTCGATGATAAAAGATTTTTTTTAATTTTTCTTAATAATAAAAGTTTGAGTTGAGAAAGAATATGCGTGCACAGCGCACGTATATCCTCACACGTGCGCGTGCATGGGTCTGCGCTGCCGAAGGCAGTAGGGTCCCGGTGTGAGTTTTTATCCGATGCTAAATGATAGTTTTCTTTAATTCGTTTTCTTAAGAATGAAAGTTTATGAGTAATAACATGGAATTTTGAGAAATCATAAGGATGGTGAAGGAATATGTGCGTGCAGCGGCGGCAGCGCATGTCTACGCTGCCGAAGGCAGTAGGGACCCGGTGCGACATTTTTCCCGATCAGAATTTGTTTTTTCTTTTTTTATCACATGATAAAAATTAATGCAATTTTGAGAATTCATTAATTATTGTGATTCATTTAAAAATAGTGACCAGCAAAGCGGGCATAGCCTGCTTATTTTAATATAATATACATTAGTTTAGAAATAAAATTAATAAATATTTTTTCTATAATAATACGTCAAATAGTTGAAAGCAATCAATTGTAATATTTACCATATTACTCTTTCAAACATTATTTTTCAGCGTTTACGTTTAGAAATAGAGAGAAGATTAGATGCCATTGATAAAATACAATGCGAGCCATGGTTGTTAAATGAAACTGCTAGACAACAGTTTGAAAAAGAAGATGTTACCCAGTGTAAGGTTAAATTTTAACTTTATTTGAATAAATAAATAAAAGTGTAATTATTTTTGTATAAAAAATATTGTCGCAAAGCCTTTTTCCTGCATCAAATGTACAGTTGCAATTACAGGCAAAGTAGAAACAAATGGCAGTCCATTCACTTCTATTAAGGTTTTCTTTGGTGATAGACTTGGTGACCAACTTTAGTAGTAGTAGTTTAAAGCTGCCAAATTTTCAAAGCTCTATCTTCAATAAGAGCTTGAGTTCTGGAAATTTTCATTGGATTCCAGCTTAGAATTAGCCAAAATCTTTACCAAATTCCAGCCAAGAGTATTAAAAAAAAGATTAGCTCCAACTTGTTGGGTGTCAGTTGTATTCAGATAGTTGTTCTGAGTTGTTGTTTCTTAGAAACTGTGCTTCAAGCAGTTGATCATTGTTCCTGAATCAGCAAAATTACTGTGGTGTAATTAATCCTGTTTACTTTTGTGATACAAGTGACTGTTTTGTTGAATTGTTTTACGGATATTTCTTGAAATGACAGTTTTATTGTCTGTTCCGAAAATATTTGTTGAATTCATGTATGTTGGTTTGTTTATAGAATATATATCGAATAAAGTACATTAATTGATGAGAACCTGCCTATTTGTGAATTATTTTTTTTACACAAGAAAGTCAACATTTTGTAACATTTGATGTCCAATGTGGGACTGTTTGTCTAAATATCTTTTACTAGAAGTATGGCTAAAAGAATGGAGAAAATTCTCGAAACTGTGGCTACACAATTGAAGGAGTTAAAAGATAATGTGAAAGCAGGGCAAATAATAATCAGACTAAATGAGATGAAAGTCAGACTTGATCAGTTGAGAGAAGAGGTGAAAGCTGTATAAGATCAGTTGAGAGAAGAAATGAAAGCCAGACAAGATCAGTTGAGAAATGAGATGAAAGCTAGACACTAGAGGAGATAAAAGTCAAGCTAGTCAAGATGAGCTGAAAGTTAAATTAAATTCAGCACAAGTACAGAAGTGATCTAAAACCAAAATTCAAGAGTAAATGCAGAAGGGAGTTATTTTGAAGGTAAGTTTAGAAATAAAATAAGACACAAAGTATACTGTAGGATAAACTAATTGATTTGACTGCTGTAGAAAAAACCTTGGAAAGCTGAATTTTGGATAGCCATTTAATTCATTTTTATGAGACTAAATTCAAAAGTTTGGCAAAAGCATCTATAGCAGCAGATATGGAAAGACTTGTCAACCTCGGCTGTACAGACTGCCCTCTAGCTGTGAAAGAAAGTTTAGCAGCACAATTCTTCGTGAGTACTATCTGAGATGAAGACATTTGAAACCTTGTAGATTTCAAAGATCTGAAAGGCACTCTAGTTTATAGTATACAATACAAGACTGCCAAATTTGTATCAAGACTTGTGAGAACAGCTGAAATAGAAAATGCAGAAGCAAATTTAGAGAAAACTATAAAAATCTTGCATATCTTAAAGAGCACTCTTAATGACCTTTAAACAATATGTTTCACTACAGGAATTACTTGTTGGAGATATAGTGTGAAAAAGTATATAAAATGAGATGGCCTCATAAAAAAAAAAAAAAAAAAAAAAAATAAGAAAATTAGAATATGGCTGGGTGCTGGGTGAAAGCTCAAACTTAATGGAAGTGAATGGATTGCCATTTGTTTCCACTTTGCCTGTAAATCTACTTTTACTGCAACAATACTTTTGATGCACGAAAGAAGTTTAATCCTTTGCAACAATATATTTAAATCTTTAATCCAACTCAGTATTTAGTATTACTATTTTTTTTTTTTAATTATATATATATTAATGCATACTTATTTTATTTTATTTATTTACTGAAACCATAGAATTGTGTTTTATTGTAAGAATTAGTTCTTAATGAAAAAATTGACTTGTCCGGGTTATAAATATATTAAAGCTTCTTTCTTTCTTTTTTTTTTTTCTAATGATGATTTTACATATATGAATATAAAGAAAATGAAAATATCTTTTTGTTGTTTAACACGTTCACTCCAGCACATTCTCTTTACATAGTCTCCTCAAAAGTATCCGAGCACTAGCCAATAATTTTAATATCAAAAAAGTACACTTAAAACTGTTTTGTTCAACTAAGAACATGACTCAACAAGGATTTATTTAACAAAGCAGTATTAAGTGTACTTTTTTTGGACAGGGATTATTGCTAGTGTTACTTACAAACTTTGAATAAACACCATAAATGCAATAAACTCGCAACAATTGTTTCAGGTCGAAAAAAACACACGACCCTTCATCAGGCGAATAAAGTAAGCACGAGTGCTGCAGACCCGAAACAATTGTTGTGACTTTGTTGCATTTATGGTGTTTATTCAAAGTTTGTAAGTAATATTTTTTACAACGCCAGTTTTGTGGTGCTTTTTTATTTAATTATTGCTAGTGCTCACTTTTGCTGCCGACTGTAGCTATGACCCACCGGTGGGTCACGCCGGCGTGAATGTGTTAAAAAAAGAAAAAAAACTTAACTCAAAAACAGGTTTAAATTTTACCAATGTCAGATTGATTTTAAAAGAAATCATAAATGAGGCAGTTGCAACTGCCAGTTCTATTTGTGTTATATTAAATTAAATGTATACAATTTTATTTTCATGAAAATTTACATGTTTAATGTTCTAAGTGATAGCTATTCATTTAACAAATGGAATTCAAAAATTAACTTTTTCTTATGTAGCAGTAAAATCATTTGAAAAACTGGTGTTAAAGATAATTAATGAAAAAAAATTGTAAGCAAACAGCTCAGCATAAATTGCAAAAACATGAAACAGTCATTTCAGGCACAACAATGGCACGATCCTTTATCAGTTGAAAAAATATAGGCATGAGTGCAGTATAGAAGTGATAATGTACGAGTAGCATCTATACATTAGCACTTTGATGCTGCACTCATGCCTATTTTTTTCCCCTTGCAGGATGAAGAGTCATGCTTTTTGTGTGTGTGTCTGTGCGATTTACAGTGTTTGTTTACAAAGTTTTTTATGTATTATATTATTCTATATTAGTCTAGTCTCATGTGAAATATATTTAATTTGTTATTTATGTTACCAAGTTATGGTGCTATTAAATTTATTATTATATGTACAAGAAATGCTTAGAATCAAGTTAAAATTCATAATTGTAATAATGTGTGGTACATGCATCCTTTTTTTTTTAAATTAATTAATTAATTATTTTTTTTCTTTTTCTTTTTCAGTGACTCCATTACATTTGTATAGAATGAAAGTTGTTGATGATGTGAAAGAATTAAGTAAGTTGTATTTCTTAAATAGTACATCTGTAGATTATTATTATTGTATGAAACATTATTGACTATTAAAACTAGGGTTCATGCCAGTATGGCAACATAACCTCATTTGTTGTCAAGTCATCAATAAATGACGCCAAAATTACAGAAATAGATAACAAATTTGTCAACTAAAGAAGTTTTTTAAAGCTATTTTTTTTTCTATTTCCTACATACAATTATAAAAAGGGGAAACAAATCTATTTTAATATCTAAAAAATGTAGATAATAATATCCTCATATATTGAAATCAAAGTATTTAAAACTTTTAACTCTAATTTTTGTTTCTTTGAAAACATTATCAATAGCTTGACAGTTAGTTTCTAGGGTTTTCTATTTTCAAGGATCTCTAATTATAGTACAGCTAGGGCTACAGTCTAACTGTAGTCTGCTTGTTGTTGCATTCAAACTGCACTTGTGCCTGTTATTTTTTCTGAATTAAATCTAAAATAATTGTGCTGTGTGTTTAAAATCCTGTCTTGTAAATTTCGTAAGTTTAAATCAATTATTGAAATTATACTTTCTTCCTTTCCAGGGATAAGTATTTAAAAAAAAAAAAAAAAAAAAAAAAAAAAGTGCATAGTATATAAAAATTAAAATATAAAAAAGGACTTTTTAAACATTTTAAAATACCATACATTAAAGTCCTTTTAGTGCAGCATTTTCATTATATATTTCAACTTGCAACAATCGCGGTCATCATCAGATGTCAATAGTCAATAGTGCTGCTTTGACCATCGTTGATGGACCTTTCTTTAGTTTATTCTTTTCTGACGTCATCTTTACATTTTTTCTTGTATATTAGTTGTTTCCAATCATCAGGAATTGTACCATGCTCCTGGTCATTAATAGCGGTGTTAGTAGTTAGTATTTCGAGGGCTTCATGTTTTAATGCATATTGATGTGAATTATAGAGGGCGATTTTTGTAGTGGTTATTGTATTAGGAATAATTGGGTTAGTAGTGTGAATTCTTGACAACGCGGGGAATGGTTATATTTAATATCAGTAATATGTTCTGCTTCGCGATCTTTTATTTTTCTCTTGGTCATGCCGATGTAACATGTGCTATTATTATTGTCTTCAAAGTTGAATTCTATTTTATAAATGCCGGAAGTTTCTTTGGGATTGATTAAATCTTTTTCATTTCTAATGCATTGGAAAATATTTTGGTTAGGTTTTATAGGTATGTTTATTCCAGTTCTTGAGGCTTCGGATTTTATTTTATTAGCAATTCCATTACAGAAGGGAATGGAAGGAGTAAATTTGGGTTTTAATTTTTGAGCGCTATTGATTTGATTTATGGATTTTTATGTTTTTCATAGAGTTTTTGCACGAGGGAAGTACTATAGCATGCTTTTTGTGCAATGTTTTTTGATAAATTTAATTTCAAGATTTAGGAGGTTTTTAATAGAGCATACGAGAATGATGCGATTTATGTAGGAGCAAATAGCGGCGATTTTGTATTGAAAAGGGGCTTTACATTTATTATTGATAATTGACGTAAAGATGACGTCAGAAAAGAATAAACTGAAGAAAGGTCCAGCGACGATGGTCAAAGCAGCACTATTGACATCTGATGATGACCACGATCGTTGTGAGTCGAAATAATTAATGAAAATGCTGCACTTAAAAGGATTTTAATGTAAGATATTTTAAAATGCTTTAAATGCATAGTATATTTGTGTTTATTTAGAATATCTTTAAATAAAAGTGTTTGACCTATTTTCGCATTGATTTGACATATGTAGTGAACCATGTCTGTTAAACTTTTAAGACTTTGCAGACTGTTCTGGAAATGTGTTATATTCCAGCAAGCTACAGAAAAAAAAGGAGGAATTTCTTTCAAATATTTCAGGATACTCTATTTTAACTAAAATTTTGTTCTAATTAACCTAACATGAATAGGGTTCTCGAGAACAGTTACTAAGGTGCAAAATCACATGATCCCCCAGAAGATAGGTTCGTGACTTTATCGTGTGTTTGATGGGGGCACTTTTCTCCAGCTGAAACCATTAAATGTTATATAATAATTATAATTAGTGTCGCCGCAAGCTACTAGCACCATCCAGACGGCTTCAATTCACTTTGAACTTTACAAAATAAATTGTGTAAGATATTGTCTCAATCTCTTCTAATTGCTATTTTCTTTATAACATAGTATTCTGCTTTCATTTTACTTTAAACATCATGTGGTACAAAAATGTACCCTACAAGCTGCCAGTTTGACACCCCTGCAGTATGCAAAGATGTATGCAGTAAAATTATGTATAAAAAGTATGTCTTTGTATATATTTGTCTACCCTTTTTAATTTTTTGGAACACTAAATCATAACATAGGTGGTCTTTCTGGATACTAAGATTTCATTGATGGTATGAACTCTAATTAAAACAATTATTGCATATAACTAATGGACAATTAATTTTTGGAGAGAAAGGGTAAAATAATCCCAATTCAAGGTGCTTCAAACTTTTCTGAAACACTTATTAAATAATTTTTCGTTCTTTAATAAGCTTATCTATTTTTTGGTACATTCTAATTCATGTTACCTTTAATGTGATTACATAAAAAAAAATAATTTGCCAAATTTCATTTCTCTCAGCAATACGATATTTTAGTTAATATTTGAGTACATAATTTATGTGTGTTAATATTCAATTTGTAACTTATGTCACTTTCAATTATTTTAGGTAATTTAATCCGTTCTAAAAATAATTCTCTGGCTAGACGTTTCCATGAAAATTCAGTGCAATATTATTTAAGACTTCATAAAGATGGAACTATGCCTAATGTTGATGCACAATCTTTGTATAAATTTTTAACTCTGTATGAAAATGCAAGATATCAGCCTTCAGTAAGTTTTTCTTTCCTTTTATAAAAAAATTTGTTATCTGCTTTAATCATTTCAAATGATTTTACATTGTTTACAACAGATTTTTTTTTTTTTCTTTTCTATAAAGGAATTTGGTTACTCTGAATATTGTGAGTTTGTTCAGGTATTGAAAATCGTCAAGACAGAGTAAGTAAAATACAAAAATATTAGTTAAATTATTTTTGTATTTAAGTTGATGACTTGATATGGAGGGTAGCCCTCAGCAGGGCACATCGGCCAGAGATCTATTGTACCCATTGTACTTGAGTTTCTTTTGATGAAAAAAATTTGCACACGAGTTTATAGTTACTATTACATATGAACAGGAGTTCAATAAAATCAGATTTTTTGAGGATCGTAAATCAGCTGGTCGCTAAAAGTGGCTAATTTTTAATAAAATTTGCCAATGTATATAACTGTTGATTCAGTGTTGCCAACCATACTATAATACTTGTCAACATTTCTAATTTTTATATTAGGTTTCACACCAATAATTTTTGATAGAAATAATTTAAATTACTTTTCCACAATTAAATAAAGTGAAACTTATTATAGAAAATTTTTAGTATGATGTCTCCTGCCTAAATAGAAGACTTGGAAACTATGTGTATGATAATTATCGTACAGTTAACAATGCTGTGTTGATTCAAAGAAAGTTCGTTATATAGAAATTGCTGTCATGTTATAATAATGTTAAAATGAGTCTAGTTACTATAATTTATCTCAGTTTTGTAAAAGAAGTATAATTAGCGATAAGAATACTAAGATCTTGTAGAATATTAAAAAGGAGACTTGGTGCTAGATAAGTAAACACAGGAAAACTCTTCAATATATAGAATGCCAAAGGGAGTAGAGAAATTACAGCCAACTGTTTCAGTAGCACTGAGCATATCATTATCAATACATGAATGTAGCAGCGATGACATTGCATTCAATGCTTACGAAAAAGGTGTTTGCAATTTCTTTACACCCTTTGGCATCTATATCATAAGTTGAAGACTTTATCTGTGTTTAACCCTTTATCTACTGATGGTACTTTAAGGTACCATTACTTTAAAAAGAGTATAAAATCGAATTTATAGAAGAAATGTCAAAGATATTTATTAGAAGGGAACAGATGTACCTCCCTTTAATCTCACTACAAAGCATTGTACGATACATATAACCGTTTTTGTTCCAAAAGGGATTTTATGGAGTGCACTTGCTGTTTTTGCTTGATATTTTTCACGATCTTCATGTGTGTTATACTTAAACTTAATTCCTATATTATTTCAAGCATATCCCACTAATCTTAGAAAAAATATGAGGAACATAAAGAGTAAATATTTCTCTACACTTTTTTCATGTCGAAATAATCTTTTCGACCTCTATGTACCAGTGGTACACTAAAGTACGACCTCACAAGATTCTCATTAATTATTATGATGAGGTGATATTCATAATTTTTAACATATATATCTTTAAATAATGCACTTTAGTAACTAAAAATATATGTTTCATTCACAATTTTTGTCTGTATCATAATGCAGTAGATAAAGGGTTAATAAGATCTTATGTTCAAATATCGATACTAAAAAATGAACGGAAGAAATTCATTTACCAGAATATTATAATGATTAATTTGTTTTTAGTTTATGATAGCTAAAAATTTCACCTGGTATATTTAGTGTAAAATATATGCAGTTAATCACTTTACCACTATAATAATAATAATAAAGTAGCTTTATTGAACAACCCATCATGAATGAAAGAAAATAGATTTTAAACTTATCCACTTGGTAGTGGAAAGATAAGCTCAGGTGCTAGATTCAAATTCTAATGCAGGCATGGATGTTTGTTGTGGTTTGGTATCCACTTTAAGCAATAGTCATAATATAAATCTTTGCAATAAACTGACCATAGAGCAAAATTCCAAACTTAAATGCAACCCTGAGAGCAAACCAATGTGAATGCCAATATTAAATTTGGAGGTGCTGCAATACGGTATAAAAACTCCTATAGTTCCACTAATATTTCATATTATAAAACTTTTAATTACAAGAGTTTGTTGTGAGTCATATAAGAAAAAATTTAATTAAAAAAAATATAGATTAGTATTTTTTATTTTATATATATGAATTGTAAAAAAAAAAAAAAAAAAAAAAAAAAAAAAAAAAAATTAACATATGCTGTAAATTAAGAATATTTAAAAGATGAAGAAGTGCATTTTATTGTCGTCTAACATGTTCTGGTGATGTCTGGATGCAAAAGCACAGGTGTGGTGTTACCAACAATGAAAGTTACTGATAGAATATAGGATAATAATATCCCCCACTCTGTATATACTGTTTTTGACGCCTGTTTTATATTGTTATTGTATTACTCTTATATAAACAATAAAAGACAAAGATGCAGCTGTGAAAAAGTCAACCTATAGAGTTATGCACAAAGTGATGATTTAATATTCCGAGTAAAATGTTAATTCCAGATAAATTGAATGGTGTTATTTAATACTGTAACTACCATATTGTTAACAAGCATGCTAACACAACACCTCAACAAAACAAAACATAATCAGTCAAAATCTTACTAATATTAAAATTCTTGATTTTTATTGCATATCAGGTACTTTCAAGTCTTTATTTCAATCAACAGACTTGAGCAAAACATGATGAGATTATAAATTTCTTTAAAAACATTTATGATTCTTGCATTTTCAATCCATTTCTAACATACAATGAGTAAAAACCTTTTGTCTGGTAATTATTATTTATGTATATCTGAATTATGTTAAAATCTATAATAAATTAAATTTTAGAAATTACACACACACACAAAAAAAATATATATAAATAAATAAATAAAGTAAATCTATAATTTTCTTTAGGGTGATTATAGATTTATTTTTCATCAATGCTGAATATATTTTAGTTTTTTATCTATTTTAGAAAGAAATTCATACAATAGTTAGTAATTTTAATATATGCATATTACATTTTTCATATTAATGGTACATATTTCAATCGATAGCTGATTTTTTAGATGCATCACAGCATAGAGAAACTTCATTCATTATTAGAAATTTCTGAAAAGCATGTTGAATATATGAGTTTGATTTAATTCCCGGAGTTGTAAACATTGTTATTTTCTAATTGCTTTAGTTCAGATGAAACATTTTGAACTTTATTGCCTTGTAAAATTACCAATTCAAGTTTTTAAAAAAAATTGTCATATTAAATAGATCTTTTATTATTAACGACATTTACTCATTCTCCGTGATTTTTATTGATGTGACATTTTTCAATCTTAATGGAAAAAAATATATCAATAAATATTTTTATTTCTGATATATAGTTTCTGATGTTTCTATTCGAGAGGAAGAAATCTTAAGTAAAATATCACTCTTTTTCTCTCTATAAGTTAGATACTTTAGTGAACCTTTTCATGGGTAAGAACAAATCTTTTGTGTTATATGTTTATGCTTACAGCATATTAGTTGAATCCCTTTCATACAATATGCTAAATTTCCCCATGTATTAATACTCTCAAATTTAAAATAGTTCATACAAAATTAGGTTCATTTAGGTAATCATATGTATAGTTTCGAGCAAAACAAACATTAACACTTTTAGAACAATATAAACCAAAAGTAGTAAACTTGCTTTCACATATTACCTAATCTAGTAGTTGTACAATATTTCCCTTTAGTTCAAATAGAAAAAAATTATCTTGTCCTCAAGGTAACGGTAAATATTTTCTTAATGTCTCTTCTTTTTTATGTGAATTTCATATTTATAAATTCTTTGCCTTTTATGTATAAAAAAATCTCATATCACCTATTTTAATATACTTATTCTTAATTGTTGCATTTCTTTATTGTAAATTTTAAATACACTTTTAATAATATAAAATATATATATATATATTGTGTATAAATACATATGTATACTATTTGTGATTTCCTACATATTAATAACTTATTATTTATTATTTCTTTTTGATACGCACAATAACTACTTAGCATTTTGTTTTTCCTATTTTGTTAATTTATGTAACTTATTTGGTCTCTCAACTATGATTTTATTATTTATACGAAAAGTCATATTATGTCATATTATTCAGGCGGCCTGTGGAAGATCAGGTTTCAAAATGAAACAAATGTATCAGAAGGTCTGTTTTAAAGGGGGAAATTTTTGTGAAAGGTCCCTTTTTTAGAATAAACAATTTTGAATTTTGGGAGGGGTCCTCTAATAGAGATGAGACGGGCTCAGCCCGAGCCCGTAAGCCCGAGCCCGAGCCCGTTCGGGCTCAAATCTTACGCAAATCTTCGGGCTCCGGGCGGGCTCGGATTCAAGCTAAAAGTTCCGTTTATTTTATTTTTCACTAACTGGAAAATGTAAAAAAAAGAAAGAAAGAAAGAAAGAAAGAAAATTTATTCACTTTGAGAGCACCTTTAGTAATACCATAATAGTCATGATAGGTTATAAATCACAAAATAATCTTGTAAACCTTGGCAGCTTTGACTTTCCTTTTTCTAAATAGAACTTCTTTTTCAACGGGATGCATATCATGACATAGTGTTATACAGCAATCCTTCCTCGTTCGTTATATTGGGTCTCATTATATCACTCATTCGGATAAATATTTTGTCCCCCGATAGGCGCGTTATAAATAATGGACTGCACTATAAATATATATTATATAAATATATACATGTATACAGAGACACAGACATTATAAATTGTTATAATAACATTTATAGTTATTTAAATTGAGGATTGATAATAAGAAAATTAATTTGAAAATGAAAACTATATTTAATTTTACTATTGTGTATGCGATGCATAGCGTACCACTTTCAATATCGGGCTCGGGCTCTGATCACACAAAATTTTTCGGGCTCGGGCGAGCTCAGTTCAAAAATGTTTCGGGCCCGGGCGGGCTCGGATTGCCAAAATAGAGCCCGAACTCACCTCTATCCTCTAAGGACCCAGATTTTACTCTGGACAGGTGTTAAAGAACGTTTTTTTTTTTTTTTTCCCTGGTTAATCCCATTCTCAAGTTTTGAGAACAGGGAGAAAGAAAGAAAATGGAATCCTGCCATTAGAAATTTTTCTAGCAAAATTGCATTATTTCTTAAGAAATTTAACACGTTGAGTGCCATGTCAGCCATCGGTGGCTGACACTGAACTTTCTGTCTAGTCCGCATCAACCACTGGTGGCTGACAGTGTCAAATATAATATAAAGCTGTGTCAACTACCAGTGGCTGACAGTGTAAAATATTATATAAAACTAAAAAAAATTACATAATTTTAAGTAATTACTGGAAAATTATTTAAAATTTACTTAATTTTTATTTATTACAGGATTATATCATTGAGGAATTTCAATGGATTTTATTGAAACACGGTAAACATAACACGCTTCTAAGCAGAGCGTGTGACTTGATGGGGATTTCCTTAAGAATTTACATGGCACTCAACAGACGAAATAATCTGTTTGGTTTTTTTACTTCACAAATTTTAATAGTTTTTTTTATTTAATAAGAAACAAACAGATACATGAACTGTTCATGGTTGGTAAATTTCTTCATATACTGTCAGGTTATTTTTTATTTTTCATGTGAATTTTTCAAACTTATACATTTTTTTTTTTTTTTTATTCCGCTATTTAAAATTATACATTAAAAAAATTATTATTATTTGTGTTTTATCTAATGTTTTTTTAATATATGCATATATCAAAATTTATTTTATTAAATCACTAATGTAGAGCTAATAGTTAGTGTTTTTTCCAGTATATTACAATTAAATGGAGCTACACCTCCAAATCAAAATGAAAGCAAATCAAAAAGTAAAGCTCGTGATGATGAAGTTCTCATGGATGAGAGTGCTACACCTCTTTTGAACAGATCAAAAACATGTACAAAAAGTAGTCTTACAATTAGGAAGTTCGCTCATGAGACTGCTGTATAAATAGTCATATTTTTTTACTTTGTTTGTTTGAATAAATTTATTTTTTGCATTTCTTGTGTACAAATTTTTATATTTTGGCAGAAATGTTTTGAATCAACCATGTGTGTCTTTTTTTAAATTTAAAATATTAATGATAAAATCTAAATTTTCTAATCTTTTTTTGTACCATACAGAAAATAGACAAATTTAATGTAAAAGCAGGGATGCAGAAAATGTTCAAACCTTGGAAATTTCCCCCAAACACCGTATAAATTTCCCTCAATAATGCAAAAATCTACTTTGCTATACAAAGTCATTTGTTCTATGTAATAAATCTTTAAGAGAATAAATATACAGTCCATCATAAAAATATCGCTGTTAGTGTATAAGCACTTCAAAGTAGCAAATTGTTATTTTTGATTTACATTTTTATTTTCTCTTAAAAAAAATATTCAAAATTTCCCCCGAACCTCATTCGGGCATATTCTGCACCCCTGTGTAAAAGTATCACAAAAAAAAAAAAAAAAAAAAAAAAATCTGTAAAACATCAATTTTTTATTTTTTTTATTTTACATTTTAAAATATATGATGCAATATTCATAGAACTAAAATTTTATTCATTGAATTATAAAAGCTTTATCTTATTTAGATAATAAATTTTAGTAATAATTGTCCCTTTTCTTATATTTCAGTGTTTTAAATGGGCCGTTTTCTTTGAAAGTGGTGTAAATCCATTTTATATTATGTGAAGATATTTAAGGCTTTATATTTGAATCATTTGAAAAATATTGGTTTATGGTTTTTTTTTTTTTTTTTTTTTTTTATAAATATAGATTTATTTTTATAATGTGATCATTTTAAAAATATTAGTTAAAAGAAATTTATACTTTTGATGACCCCAAATGAGCTTACACTATATTCAAAGTCAACAAAATGTAAAAATCATACATTTATGAAATATTAAATATGGGATTTCAATTAAATCAAACTAATTTTTTTAAATGTAATTTTAATTAAATATATTAAAATAAATAAAAAAGAGCTTTATTTCAATATTTCTTCAGATAATGCCATTTTAATTATAGCTTTACATTAGAATGTTAATTTTTTTTTTTTTTTTTTTTTTCATTATGAGAAAGTTTTTGAAAATAGTCATGATGTATTAGAAGAATATGAAATAATACATCCATCATATCGTTGAATTATAATGTCATTAACAGTATTGCCACACATATAAAAATTATGTAGTATAATTTTTTTAACTAAATATTATGTCTTTGCGGAAATTTTACAACACTTTCAAAGTAATTATATTTGTAATTTCTTTAACTACATAAATTTATATTGACAAAATAATGAAAATTTTGAAGGACATTTTTTCGAAACTGTTCATAGATTAAAAGTCCATAACTGACTGCATTTATTGTTATCATAAACTAACATTTTGTCAGAAATGGACTTACACCACTTTCAATGAAAACGACTCAAATTATTATGCGTAAAAGATGCAAAAAGCCAAATTAAATTTTCGTGTAACTTTTGAAAATTTTCTGATTGACTGATATTGTATAGAAAAAAGAAAAGAATAACAAGTTATATGAATTTGGAGAAAGTATGTAGTACGGCCTAGAAAATTTTAGCCTCATATATAAAAAATCCTTTGGTATTAAATATTTCTTTGTAAACACATATTGGTAATATTAATCATTTGTGAACCTAAATGCAAGCTAAAGTAAGAGTTTTTGTAATGTATTTTTTCTTTTTCAGAGGATGAGATGCTTTCATTCCCAACATGACCTGAAAGAAAGATTTTTTAGCAACTAAGCCTAAATTCATAATAATAATAATAATAATAATAATAATAACTGTGATACTAATTTTCAAGTACTGCCAGCACAATAAATTGTATACAAATCAGAGATATTTAAACAAAAGGGGGGAGGGGAGGGCAGGGGTACCTTATTTATATGGATATCAGTTATACATAAAGACAGACAGATATCCCCACACTTTTCAATTTAAGAATTTCTTTGCTTCAGTAGATAGGTGTATTCAGCATCCCCCCTCCCCAACCCAATTTTCTAAACACCTCTTGAATAATTCATAACCCTGAAATCTGATCCTGGTTAATCAATTATATTTCCCTCCCCCTTTTTTAAAATTAAATTTGATTAGTTTCCAGATAGTTTAAAGATTTGTAAATACAGTTAATTGTTTACCAAATTCAGTCAAATTGTCTACAGTGAACAAAATTATGGAAAATTTATTCAGTTTTTGGATTGCCTGAAAAATATTTGATAATGATTCTTCATTCATTAGTTAATTTTAAAAGTTCATAAGAATAAATGGAACCAGACATATATTAATTTATCCATAACACCCATCATCAAATGTGTAAATAGAAAGATATTTGTAAGCAGAAGCTTTGTAAAATGATATGAAATAATACAAGGTAAGAAATTTATAAAAGTAAATTAATGGCAACAGAACAGCCTGTAAAACAGAGTATTTGTTATAAGAAAATTTTACATTTCAAATATCAGTGTGTGGAAGTTTGGGAGAGGAGGGAGAGTCATATCCTTTATTTTAGAATGATTGTGTAAAACCTTAATAATTCTGCAAATACAATTCTGAAAAAGCTTGAAACACACTGATGCATTGCAGCTACATGAAAAGTTGATATAAAAAATTTATAATTAATTGCAAATATACAAAATTTAAATGAACAAAACTCACAATGCATATTTCATTTATTATCAAAGATTCTATTATAAAACATTTCTATATGACTAATATAAAAATGATTAATCAGCCAATAACTTTAACTCACATTGAAATTTGTAAATATATGAATATGTTGATGTAATTTTTGCATTATTTTAAATTTCTTTCTGATCTAATAATAAATAGATTTTAAAAAACAAAAAAAAAAAAAAAAAAAAAAAAAAAAATTATTCAAATGATTTTTAAATTCACAAATTTTGAATATATTTTTCTGCTTGGCACTAATAGTAATACTGCTTAAATAATTATACATGTAGAAATTGCATGTGTAGTATTAAAAAATAAATTCATTTTCATTTATTTACTTTTATAATATAAAATAGTGTGCTTAAAAATTTATCACTTTTGATACAGAAAAGAGCTAGACTACTGCCATCCTTTTCACAATTTCGTGATTATTTTGACTGATTTTGGGTGAAATTCTTTTATTATTGTGTGTCAAAAAAATATAATCATTAAGTTAATTATTAGACATAAAATGACAGTGAAAATAAATTTTAACTTCATATACATTCCTGCTTTTATAAGAACATTAGCAATATACAGTGAAACCTTAAGAAAAATATATTATGTATTGTCCTTGAAATTAAAAAAAAAATAATAATAATTCAAGCATGAATTGATATTAAAAGTTTAATTTGAGCTGTATATATATCAAATAAAAACTGATTCTTGCATGAATTATTTTCAGGGTTGCCACAGGCTACTAAAAGGCAACTATTTGCGACTATTTTCAGCCTGAGGAGACTATGGCAACTTTTTCGATCCAAAAAGCTTGAAAAAGCAACTATTTTCACAAAAAAGCAACTATTGGGAGACTATTTTTCACCTTTTGCAAAATTCTTCCAGAAATATCAGGAAAATCTTTCAGAACGAAATATTTTCAATGCATTTTATAACCAATCCCATATCTTAATCTTTTCACCCTTTATTTATTTTTTTTTTTTTTTACCACCTTAAAGTACGGTATATCCCTGATTCTGACCTTGAAACAGGTAGAACATCCAATGAGAATGTAGAAATAGCACCAGACATGACATATGTAGCTATTAAGCTGGCCAATTTGCTTATTGCAAATGATTACTAGTACACTCCTGTGACCTGTTATGTCCTTCCACACCCTGATTTCATGTAAGCAAAAAAAAAATATATATATAAAAGAAAGCTCTTTTAGTAAATCAGAAAAGGAAGAATACAGAAAAAAAAAAAAAAAAAAAACATAAGCTCTTAAGAGTTGACAATACTTAATCTTTTCAACAACCAAACCCCATGTTATTCTATGGGAAAATTTGTTTCCACAATGACTCATTGTCTAATTTTTTTTTTTTTTTATTTTTTTTTTTATTATTGGTATATTTATATTGAATAGTAAGAAAATGCATATGGTTTTTATCCTTTAATGATTGTTAGCATGTGATATTTAAGCTAGTATTTTGGTCACTAGGCTACTATTTAGGCAACTATTTTAATGTTTCTAGGCTACTAAAGCAACTATTTTTGTTATATTTCTTTTGTGGCAACCCTGTATTTTTTGTATGGAAAATTTGTGCAAAAAGATATTTGTATATATTCACTAAAGCTTACAATTTAATGTTAAATAAAATAGGCAGTATGTATTAATCACATTAAAAGAGAGAGAGGGAGAGTGAGAAACAGTAAAAAAAAAAAAATAATAATAATTAACTGTAGTTATTATAATTTAACTGCTAATAAACTGTTTTTTGTATGGAAAATTTGTAGAAAAAGATGTTTGTGTATATTCACTAAAGTTTAGTAGGTTATGAAAAATAACAGAAAACGAACGAAACTAAAACAAACTAGTGTTAATATATATATATATATATTTTTTTTTTTTCCCTTTGGAAATAACCCCAGTAACTCTAATACATAATAGTTGGGAAATCAGAAAATTATCTGTAAAAATAATTTCTGCTCAGTTAGGATTCCCATTAAGGTAGGTTTTACTATTATACATAGTAAGAACTTTATTTTGAAAATTTGCAAAAAATAAAAATAAATTACAAAAATGTTTTTTATAAATTTAAAAATTCAAAGCTCAGCGTAAAGAAATTTGAGTTAAAAAGACATATTGTCGCTTTGCTTGCAGCACTCTTGTCTATTTTGTTCACATGACGAAGGGTCGTGTCTTCTTTTGGCCCAAAACAATTGTTGTGAGTTCTTGCATTTTATGGTGTTTATTCAAAGTTTTATAGTTATTACTTATTATATTATTAGCATTGCACATTTTTTACATCTAATTTGCAGACAATTAAAAAGCAAAGATAGTCATATAAAATTTTTAAAATTGTGTTCACATGATATCTTCTAAACATTATTTCATTAAAAATAATAATATGCTATGATTATTGCAAAAATTTCTTCCAATATCATTCTAATGTATTTCAGTAACAATCTAGTGTTATTCGCAGTACAGCGTGCTAGCATTAGATACAAATTTTGCCCAACTGAAGCTGAAAATAGCTCTAATACTCATTTAAAATTTAGTGGGATTTTATACTGAGAGAATAGCTATCATACAATTAATGAAATGTGCTGCATATATATCAGCCTGTATAAAAAAAAATGGATGATTCTGAATAATAAACATCACACTTTCTAAATTTGGTGCAATTTCATGCTTTAAAATTTGAGATACAGCTATCAATATTGTGAAAAATATCAGATATCAGTAGAATTTGCCATGTAATCAGGGCCCGATTTACTCACTTAGAGGCCCAGGGCACTCATGTTCAGTGGGCCCCTTTTTCTCATACTTTAATATTACAACAAACAAAACAAACCACTTATTTCCGATTCAGCCATCTAAAAATTCACTTCACTTTTCCTTTTGTTGGTAAGAGTAAGGCTAAACAAGATCCGTTGCTTGTCTATCAGATCGACGTACGTCGCCCCCGTGTACCTGTATTGCGGTGCATGCCTCGGATTTAGTTAGCCTGAGTAAAAGTTTGGAATGCAAGTGTCAGTAGTATGCAGTTGTATTTGTGTTCAGCAAAAATATTGTAATTTTTCCGATGAGTTAATAGTTTCCTTGAAAGATCATCACGCCGATTTATAAAACAGCGCAGTAATTCCTCCATCCATTGACGAAAAACAAAAAACAACGATCATGATAGCAAAATTTGGAAATTTTTCATTTTAACTATTTTTTTTAATGTATGATTGAATTTCTTGGGGGCCCCTTCAGTGAGAGGGCTCAGTGCATGTGCCCCAAAATGCCCTGCCTTAAATCAGGCACTGCATGTAATATTCATGAAAATTAAGTATGTAGTATTTTCCATAATAAACATTTTACATATCACATTTTGTATGATTCTACGACACAGAAGCTGAAATGTAACAACTATGCAAATCATGAAAATAGTGGTGGTGAGCTAAAATTTGTTCAGTTTCATATTTTGTGCCACATATATACAAGCAGATATTTAAAAACTATCAGTTTATGTTCAGGATTGTATAAAATGTGCAATTCAGCCAAAAACTGAAATTTGAAACATTTTTACAAATGCAATTCTTTATTCTTATAAGTATAGAGAGAAAAAGCCCCCACCCCCCACCCTCTCTGAAGAATTACATTGCAATTTAAAAGATATGTATAAAATTCTTTCTAAATATTCTAACAAGAAATATCCCCCCCCCCCACCACCACCACTTTTGAAGAATTACAATACAATTTTTAAAAGACACATATAAAATTCTTTCTATATATACTGACTAGAATTACATTAATAGAAATTATTTAATGTTTGTTCCAATAGACTTTTCAAAAATTCTCTTTAACTTTTTGGTATGGTCTTGCGTGAGTAATAAGATGAACTTTAAGGTTTCCCTTATTTCTAAAAGATTTCTGGCAAGTATGGCATGTAAATGGCTTTTCACCAGAATGTGTTCTGAGATGATATTGATAATTGCTGCTGTTTGTAAGTTTTCTACCACACACTGGACAAACAAACTTCTCTAATGTTGCATCCGATTTCCTAGGAGTTGCAACATTACTACTGCTTGGAAAATTTCTTCTTTCAACTACTCCTTTGAAATTCAGACTATCTTCTGAGAAAGTATGAACTTTTTCACTTTCAGCAGTTTTGACTGATGAGAAATATGACATGCTTTTGTTGAACATCAATCCTAAAATAATTACAGAGAAATATTATTTATCAACATAAAAAACACCAGCAGTTAACAGTTTTTAAGTAATACAGCAAACATTTACAAAATATCTTGCAAATTACAACTAAACAAAATTAAATTTAAATAATTTAACTAAAGAAGAAATATAAATACTTCATACATGAATTAGTAGAAATAAATATACATACAAACCTTTTCAAGAATCATAATCCAGAAAAAATTCTCAGTAATTTACAAAGAAATTTATTTCATAATGCAGTTGATAAAGTAATAAGTGAAAGAACAGTTTTTTTTTTTTTTTTTTTTTTTTTTTTTGTGTGTGTGTATTATCAGAGATATGATTCATATAAATAGTTGAATAATAAATATCTATAAAAATATGGATAATAACTAATTCTGCTGGCAGCCATGGTCCATGTTATTCTATGGGAAAACTATTTGTTTCTACAATTACTCTTTACTTACTGTATTTTTTTCACATTCAAAAAATGCACAATCTTTAAAATAATACTCATTTTCTAAAAATTGATTTTTTTAAGTTTTTAAATTTTGAGTTCAAAAATATGAATTTTTACTAAGTGCATTTTCCTCATTTTTTATCACAAAATAAAATACTAAAAAGTTTAAAAAATCAAGTTTTGGAAAATGAGTACTAATTTAACGATTTTGCATTTTTGAATGTGAAAATAGAATTTTAAAAAATACGTTAGGTAATGAGTAATTATGGTAACAATTTTTTCCATAGAATAACATGGGGCACAGCTGTCTGTGAGATTAGGTTTTGTCTGCTCTTAAGGAAAGTATATAAACAACTTGCCATACACTAGATGGTAAAGTTTTACCAAAATAACATATATAATGCAAACACAAGAAAAATATAAACAACCTGCTTACACACCAGGTGGTAAAGTTTTACCAAAATAACATATAATGTAAACACAAGAAAAATAAAAGTATTTCAAAGATCCTTTAACTGTTGTAAATTACTTTTTATATTAAAAACAAAATTCTTAAGAAACAAAATTTCTAAAAAATTAAAAAAGTTTTCTCTTTCTTCTTTCCTCCAATATAGAGTGTCATCTGTTAACTAGTTGTTTGTTTGCTCGATGGTCATTACGAGCATATCTGTAATGGCTGTCAAGCAAACGAATAACTAGATAACAGATGGCGCTCCATGTTGGAGGAAAGTAGAAAGAGAAAAACAGCAGCAGAACACATCTAGTCTCTCCCTGATGATGACCGGGTACTCAGCCGAATGGAACCAAGAGTGAAAAAGTAGGTGTTTTAAATAATTTTAATGTAAAGTTTTTCCTCAGTTTACTATTTATAAATGAAAAAAGTTTCAAGTTTTTATTTATTTATTTTGTGCACTCAAATCAGAAAAATTAAAAAGCAAAACAAAGGCATTTACTTAAAGGATGAACATATATTATGGATGAATGTAGTTTGCATACATTATATAGATATTACCATCTGAAAAATACATGAGTGCTTTGCCTATAATTAATACATATGAAGGCTATAAAAAGTGTTAAGAATTTAACATGCTTATGCAATATGTTAAGAAATAATAAGAACCATAGTTTATAATGATATCTAGTAAATTGGTGAGATGGTATACAAATTTACTATTTCTTCCCTTGTGCATTTATAGCAGGCTGATTACTAGTAAAATTTTGAACGCAAAATGTTCACATAGTATTATTTTTTTCATGTATTTCGATTAAAATATACTATAAAGTTATTAATTCAACAACCATGAAAATTCAATTTTAGATAAAGTGGAATGTAAGGTTGATTTTTTTTATACTAACTATGTGAAAAATGCCAGAGCCGGGAATTGAACCCAGGTTCTCTGCTTAACGTACGGTTGCTATACCACTGAGCTACCCTGGCTGATAACCTATGTTAAGCAGAGAGCCCAGGTTAAATTCCCGGCTCTGGAATTTTTCACATAGTTGGTATAAAAATCAACCTTACACTCTACTTTATCTAAAATACCATAAAGTATTCAAGGATTTTATCATAAAATGTATTTGTAACTTCTCATTCTCATACTTCAAATGTTCACATGTATAAACATTTTTTAAATATACAATTATAATGTTTTTTTTTTTTTTTTTTTTTCATTTAAAAAAAGAAAAAAAAAAAAAAAGGATGATGATGATAAAAGAATACATGAAAATTTTATTCATATTATATCGTTTAAAAATATTCTTAATCAACACATACAAACCAAGATAGATTGATTCGGACAACAAGCTGTAAAAGAAAAAAAAATCTTAAATAAAACTGTACAATGATTATGACAACAGCTAGAAGAAAAAACAAAGAAAATAGTAGGCGGAGATGAAATTAATGAAAAAATACAGGAAAGTTTTTCTAACATTTATTTATTATTATTATATATATATTTTTTTAACATAACAATTTTCTGAATAATAACAAATTTTCAGTTAAACTGCAACAATTGTAATAAAATTTACCGAATGTGACAAAAAAAATGCCGTTTAAGGTGCTCTCTCTGTTTGAAAGTCATTTGACAAACATCACATATGAAAGGTCTTTCACCTGTATGAGTTCTCAAATGCCTCTTGAGAAGGGAAAAATATGCAAACGTTGACTTACAAAAAGGGCATTCATGAGACTTTTCTTTCATTGTCTTCCAAAACGAATCTGTAAAGAACATAAAACACGCATTATTTAAATTACATTTAAAATATAAAAATGTGAGCACTTTTGAAATATAAGGTGAAGTTGGGTAAGTGTAAACAATATAATTCACAGTTAACTAGTTAAAAGAACTTCTTTGTTTTTAAAAACATTTTAAATTACCTTTAGTTCTTATGCTCTAAGACTTTTCGATTGGGTGCCTGAACATCATCAGCCGGCAACTTAGTTTCTGAGTGCTGTTTTCCTTTTCTATGAAAAAGGAAAACAGCAGTCAGAAAATATAATGTGTAACTGTAAATTATAAAATATTTTTATGTGTAACCATGTTTTAGCATCGTTCAACTTTGATCTCATTTTGCTCAGTTTCTATGATACTAACACTTCTGAGTACTTTTAGATATAAACTATTATGACCTTGAATAAGTTCTCTATTTCCTAACAGATGGCATTACCAGGACTATGTGCATGTAATTTCATCTCTGAGGAAGTACTGTTGGTAAGCTTGAGCATCACTGTATATTAACAGTGTAAGCAACGTTTTTTTTTTTTTTTGTTCTAAAAATGTCGAGTTTTGTGCCAAGTAAAGAGAATTTGTGGAGAATGTTATTGAAAAGAAATTTGTAGCTGAAGCATACAGAATTCTTTTTGAGACTTACGGTGAGCATGCTCAGTCGAAGACGACATGCAGAGACTGGTTTCGACGCTTCAAAAATAATCATTTTTATCTTGGAGATTCTCTGGCACACCAAAAAAGTTTGAAGACAAAGAATTGGAGGTCAGATGCTACCTGAATTTTCAAATCATCACGTGTAGATGACATAGTAGTTTCTAAATATTTGTAAGCATCAGGAAGATCCAGAAGCAAGGACATTGGGTGCCGTACAAAAAAAAAAAAAAACAGAACTTATTCAACATTCTAATACAACTAAGTGCCTTTAAAAATATGAGCTTTTTATAAATAACATTGTACAACTTTAAAGGAGAAAAATGATGAAAATTTTATGTTTTGTGGTTCCACTTGTCCTATGAAATCATCCTGGTTACACATGACCAACATGCAAAATTCCTGGGATGAGTGTAATCGCAGGTGACAAAACAAAAGGCTTAATAAATAGAACAAATCAAATGATATTTAAAATATAGATAAAAAATTTAGTTTATGTAACAAAAAATGGTGAAATTTACTTCACAAGTGCAGCAATGCCAAATCTTCAAATTTTAACATGTAAACAAATTTTTAAACTTCAAAAACTGCTTCATATTTGATTTGGTTTATTTAGGCTAAATATAAGTTTAAAAAAAGTTTAAACAAACAGATATGATGACTATTAGGTTCAAATTTAGCTTTTTAATTGAGTATAAGCTGAGGTTACCCTTACCTCCACTTCACCCTACTTGAAAAAAATAAACTATATATATTTTCTAACAAGAAATACAGTGCAAAAAACAAGAACACCATTCAGAATTATCAAAATATTAATACTACAAGAAAAATATTGATAAGTATGTATATATGCATATAAAAAAACATGATTTTAAGAACTTTGAGTTGATAAAAAAATTTCTAATATTTAAGTTTCATCTTATTCTTTCGATAAATAAAATAAAGTAACATTAAATGTTCATTTTTATTAATATGCAAAATAATTCTTTATGTAAAGATGACAATATGAGTATATGTGAGTTAGGATTGCTTATTTTTGT